>JAODTR010006234.1:0-31859 GCA_025399935.1 Amblyopsis rosae
TTGGGGTCCCCTGCTGGAGCTGCTGCCCCCGCAACCCGACTCTGGATAAGCGGATGAGGATGGATGGATGGATGGATATTCCTATTTATAAATGACCTCACATCTTGTGGAATAAAACAGTTAAATGGAGGAGAATGTGTTCTCAATCCTTTATAAAACTACAAAATGACGCATGTGTACACAGTATATATATATATATATACACACACATATTCTTAGTTGGAGACACCCTCATATATATATATATATATATATATATATATATATATATATACACATATGAGGTGTCTCCAACTAAGAATTACTTAGTCAAATCGCCTATTGTCGACTCACTCGATCGTCAACTCATGTTGCTGTTGCTCACTGATCTATTGGGTGGGGGGGGAAGAGAAACTGCTGAGCTGAAGCCTATTTAATTATGTTTTGTACTCGTGCTAGAATATCACAGGCATATCAAATGAGTCAATGGCTATCTGACGTACCATTGTACAGCCTGTATACCATCCTGATCTTGCCAGCTACTGTTTGACTGTTTGAAATAAAATTTGGAACTTGTGAGGCTAATCTACTATATATTCTACATAAAAAAGGGTATAACACAAAATAATAACAAATATAACCCTCATTATGAGAGTATCTATACACACAAATTGAACAACAACTCAGAACTTCCTCACGTAATTATTCTAGTCCCTAACATGTCAGGGCGGGCAAATGAAAACAAACACGTGTCTTACGGGTGGCAGCTATGCCTACACAAGACATTCTTTGCAACACGTTTTGAATCTTCTCACGGAAAGGGTGGACTGACTGATGGATAAAATGTCTTCATGTGAGTTCATGCCACGATCAAACTTAAGGAGATCGCTATGTGGGTTAGCAGAATACCTTTTAATGCTGATGTAGTCTTGTTAACATGAATAAAACAGACATTTTTATTAAATATATTTATATCGGAGGTTTTACAGCAATACGCTGTAATATATAGAAAATCTAATAATGAGCAGGCATATACAGTATAGCCAAAATGTTTTATAAAATGTCTCTCTCTCTCTGTGAGAGGTTGGAAAATATACTGCTGTGAGCACAGTTTCAGTGTGGCTGGACTCAAATTCCCATCCAAACACTAAAGCTTACTTCACAATGCAGTTGTACTGGGACTAAAAAAGTATCAAGATGAAAATAAAAAGACAGAGGAAAGAAGCGCCAGCATGGAGACCAATGCCTGTCTCCCACTGTGTAGATGAAATGGAGTGGTTGGGCTGCCGTGTGGGCTGCCGTGCGTTGAATCCTGTGGTATAGTTCACTGGAACAGCATGGATTATGAAGCAGTGTTAGGGGGCTGTGACCAGGCTTTCATGCAGCCACCGTGACGGAGCTTCTTTGATACGCTCGGCCAGCTAACCCCCTCCCTGCAGACACCAAACGCCAGCGAGGGGCGGGGGCGGCAGGGAAGAGCAAAGGCCCTGCCCCAAGCACAGAAAACGTATGAAGTGTGCGTGCATACGTACAGTACACGCATTGACATATGTGTTTTACGTTTGAGCGTGTGCCAAGTGCCTCGTATGTTTCGATCCTATGCCTTGTAGGAGTAGGTGTGTTCGTGTGCGTGTGTTCCCAGCCTCCCAGTGGAGGTTATGGGGTGTGAAATCATATCTCGCACCACCCTTCCACCCCAAGTTATGTTTCCTCATTCCCTCCCCCTCTTCACGGTGGTGCCATCTGGTCAGGTCTTTGCCACCTTCCAACTCTCCGCCTCGATCGCTGCCAGTGACCTTGCTATGCCCCATTTTCACGCATCCCTCCTCCTCCACCATTCTCTCTATCTATCTGTCTATCTATCTCTCATTTTCCATCTCTCTAAGCTCCCCTCTGCTCTCTGGCTTTTATTTTTTTATAAATGTAATTAAGTCCACGTTAGCAATGTTGGCGCATCAAGTTGGTTAGCCATCCTGGCGGCCAAATTAAAAATTGATTTCTTCAACAGACCCCCTCCCCCCATGCACACACACACTGCCTCTTGTCCTTCCTCCCTCATACACTTTCCATCCCTTTCTCTTCACTAGACCCTGCCAATGTCTGTCCTATCTTTGATGCATTTGCAATGGCTCGCTAGCCACTAGCCACTAGCCAGTCAATATATGTTAAAAAAAAAACTGAAAATAGGGAAATAACAATAACAACTTGCTATATTTTTTAATAATATTTTTCTGTCTTCTTTATACTCAGACAGGCTGTCACACACCTTCCCCATTTTTTCCCTCCCTGACAGGATATATTGAAATGATTCTGTAAACCCAGACACCCTTAAGGCTTGGCGGTATAATGGAAAGACATATGAATGCAGCTATTTATACCTGTACACTGGAAGGAGCTTACATTGTTAGGCTTCTCACAAAGGCTAGATACCCCCATTCTCTCTATATCTCCCGTTCGTAAAAGTAAAATGTAAAATTAAAATTATATTATACACCCCTCCACACAGAGCTTTTTTTGCATTCCTTCCACCTACTGTATACCTCTAGTAGAAGTATATCAACAGTTAGTTTGATGTCCGTCTCTCTCTAGAGCTGTCAAAGCACAAAATGAAAGCAGACACTGTGAAATATGAGTACAATTTATATCCGTACTCTGGCATTTAGCACTTCAATCCATGACATATGCAGGTACAGTACAGTACACACATCCACATGCACGCACATCACTTAACAGCAGCAGGCCTCATCAAAGCTTGTCGGAAACATTTGCATTTAGACTCAAGGAAACATTCCGTTTATCTGAATAAAACAATCTTTCTGAATTCTCCTCCAGAGGATTATTATGTTTGCTTGACTTCTACTTCCCTCTGATGTTATTGAGCCAGCGTTGTCTACACAGATTTTACTATAAATATGTCATGGATAATATTGAGCAAAACATACAGCGATAAGAGCTGTCTTTGACCGTTCACTGTGCGACAACGAAAGTGGTATCAGTCAGCCTTAACTTGCGAAAACGGGCAATAACGCACACCACACACACACACACACCTGTACCGTATGCTTTACAGTAGAATAGAATGCCACACAATGATGTAAGGACGGTTTGTTACCTCACCTGATGTCATCTAAGGTATTAATCCCCCACCTTTTCCCTAGGTGGTCTACAAGAACAACGACTTCAAACTGGAACTGTCTCGACTGGCCATCGAGCGTGACCCCAAAATCACCCTGAACGGAGACCTGGTGTTCCGCTGCGAGGATGTGGCGGCACTGGACCCGGTCACCTTCGAGACCCCCGAGTCCTACATCTCCCTGCCCAAGTGGAACACCAAGAAGACAGGCTCCATCTCCTTTGACTTCCGCACCACGGAGCCCAGCGGGCTCCTGCTGTTCAGCCACGGGCGCCCGCTGGGCCCCAAAGACCAGAGGCCTGGCAGGGAGCTGAAGACAGATTACTTTGCCATGGAACTGCTGGACGGCTACCTGTACCTGCTGATAGACATGGGCTCTGGCAAGACCAAGCTGAAGACCAGCAGCAAGAAGGTCAACGATGGGGAGTGGTGTCACGTGGACTTCCAGAGGGAAGGCAGGAAAGGTAATGCAATTAACATGGCCTATGTATGATATTGGAACCATTAATATAGCAGCAAACTTTGCGTATTAAATATAATTGTAATTGCAGGTTTTCGCCCGGTCACGCGTCCATGTTATGTTACTGTAGTTAATATGTGTGTGTGGCCCATTAAGCATGTGATTTGATCTGAGATGCTTATGTGTTAAAGGCTGATTTATGCTTCTCCGTCGAGCCCTGGATTATGCCGTGGTGAGCATATTATGCTTCTGCGCTGGTCTGTTGGCAGTGCGGACCTATGTGCGTTGACTGTGCATGCGAACAGGCCAGTAGCTAGAGGATTCTGGGCACCCTGCAATTTTTTTGGAATGAACTACAGCTCACTACAGAAGCTGCATACGGCCCCGCAATAACGCTTGGGCCCCGCCTTCCCCCCACTGCATTGCCCAAGTTAAATTTACAATGTCATGTGTAACTTGCATGGTCACAAAAAAGGGAGAGAAAAGTATTTAGAGTGAACTGCTGGAATCATATCCTGATATATTTAGGTTAAATACCGATACACGATATATATACAGTATATATATCGGTATTTTCTATAAAGTAGGCTAAATGTTCAGGCCTACATCAATGCCAAATATGAGATGTCACGAGCACTTACATTTTTATCAAAATAAAATAAAATAAAATGATTACAGGTTTTACTCTCTTGTACACATCTTACACATTTGTGCAAATACAATGTAAACATAACATAATAGGGATGTTCCTATAGTAATGATGATTACTGTCATTTCCCATTCATTGAAACTCAACACATTTTACTTAGACTAGTCGACAAAAACACTCAACAATGATCACCATCTATAAGGATGAACAACTAGAGCGTTGAAAAATCTAACTTTATATTGATTCTACAAGACTATTATAATCATACATTTGTATTTATAATACTGCTGCATCGACTTTGTTGAAAAGCAAATGGACTTGGTTAAAATCTTACAGTCCGCGAAGCATCTATCGTACAAAAATACTAGGAAACCATATAGTACCCCCTCAGCCGGGGCATTACGGAAGCAGAATGCAGAACAAGAGGGAGGGAGGGAGAGAGAAAAGAGAAAGATGCCGGTGCGTGTATTACCTTAAAACACACAATATGTGTTTGGATGTACAGTATGGCCGTGATCTCTCAGTTTATCCAAGTCATTCATTGAATAGGCTGCACTTTTCCTGGTTTCAGAAAATGGTAAGAACTGAATTTTCATAAAGTTAGGATTCAACTGAGTTACAACTGACTGGCTTGCATCCACAATATGGTTGTTGCCTGCGTCGGCAGATGCACGTCTCTGCGGCATAGGTTACGCCATATCCGTAGTTCACACAGAAGCTTCGACACAGAAGCTTGGCCTTTAGTGTGATATCCAGTGGCAGAAAGTCATACAGTTACATCAAAGCAATCCAATAAATAACACCAGAAAAGTCTTCCTCTCACATCTTCACTTCTGGAATTGTCTGAAATTGCCATTGTGTTTGTAACCTCAATGGTGAACACTTCTGGGTTACTACACCTGGTCAGTGTTCCACCTCTGCCCTTACAGATTCCCTGACAGCCTCTAACATACACCGTGTGGTTTGGCAGCAGAACAAATAATGAGTTACCTTTTAGAAATGTTTGTGCACATGATTGACTGTGTGGTGTCTGATGAGTAATATGTAGGTGGGGAATCACCTTGGACAACATGTCACCATATAATGGTCTCCCAGAAGGAGTGAGGCATCTATCTACAGTATGTGTGTGTGCATCACCGCCCTTGCAGTAATTGGCTTTTAATAGAAAATTAAGATGACGTCGTTAATCATACAGAGCTCCCAACCACACACCCGCGCGCACATGCATGCACACACACACTGCATTCTGCTTCCTTTCTCCTCCATTTACCTTGTTAGCGATTCTCTCTCTCCCTCTAATACACACACACACACACACGCACACACGCACGCACGCACGCACGCACGCTCGCACCCACACACTCACACACAGGTATTATCTACAACCCAACTCTGCGTTGTGCTCTTTGTCACTTGCCTCTGTCTCCCTCTCCCGCTCTCCCCCTCCTCCCTCTCAGGCTCCATATCGGTGAACAGCCGCAGCCTGCCGTTCAGCTCCCCCGAGGGCAGTGAGATCCTGGACCTGGACAGTGACATGTACCTGGGGGGTCTGCCCGAGGCCAGGCACCAGCTGGTGCTCCCCCCCGAGGTGTGGACGGCGCTGCTCAACTACGGCTACGTGGGCTGCGTGCGCGACCTCTTCATCGATGGCAAGAGCCGCGACGTGCGCCGCCTGGCCGAGATCCAGAGCGCACCGGGCGTCAGCAGCTTCTGCACCCGCGAGCTGCAGAAGCGCTGCAGTGGCGCCCCCTGTGGAAACGCAGGCATGTGCAAGGAGGGCTGGAACCGCTACATCTGCGACTGCACTGGGACGGGCTACCTCGGCACCAACTGTGAGATAGGTGAGGGGGGCCTATGGGTGGCTGTGGTCATTCTGGTGACACCTAGAGCGAGTACACTCCATGATGTCCTCAAAACGTCCCTGTTGTTTACACCAGCATTTTGAACGTCTTCACAAATGAGGGGTGAACCTTTAAAGTAGCTCATCAGTTCATTTTAAAACCTTAATTAAAAAATCTTGAATATTTAGTTAAATGTTTTTTTTCCCACCAAAAAAATCTATATGTCACACACAACCACTGAACAGCATCTCTACACGTTCACCTAATTGAAAATGCAAGGATCTATGGATATGCAAATATGAAACAACCCCATGAAAACATACATACTGACATGTATGTGTATAACCTGCCCAGCACGGGACAAACCAACAGTGATGTGCAATCTCAGCGCAAGTTAGCTTCAGGTTGTAGACAAGTAATTAGATTTTAACATGTCTCGATTGTATATTGATTATTTATCTACAACCAGGAGCTAATACATGCGCTGATTGCATGCCCATATAGCTAAAAATAAACCTGTGGTAACGCCGTAGTCTTGCCGTAACAGTCAATGACCGAAGTCTTCATCCTAAGGCGGCAGGCTTTTTGACAAGATGAGAAAGGCCATTGACCAAGCTGCAATATATGACGAGTAGGGAATGAGAACGTGTTGTTAAAAAATGCACAACATATGCCATCTCACGTGATTATTAACACCAAGCTCTTGCGATAGATACTGTGTATGTACTAATTTAATGCATGTTGACAGATGTACAGTAGCCTACAACACAGATAGCAATGAACTCTAGCTAAAAGTTAACAATAGCTGTCAGACATCATTCAATTATATAGACTTGCTGCTTGCTGCTGCTGCTGCTATTCTAGGACTCCTGCTTGGCATTAGGCAGAATCAGCTTAATCTCAACATCTATCTGCTATTGCATCAAGATGAGAAAGCTGCTGATTCAAATGTGCAGAACATACACTAGATACTGTATACCATCTCTGTTTAACCACACAATTATCTGTATTTGTATTCAGATAAAACCGGAAGTGGACATTGTTTATAGCTGAAGTAATTTTATATTGGGATGGTGTACTGTAATCCTAATGATCATATTAGGATGGTGTAATATTTATTTAAAATGCAGTTGTGCTACTCTGTTGGTGCTGTGGCGCACTAAACCTGTTCTAACTGCTGTGATGGATATGCCACAATGGTGGTGTGAACATACTATAATTTTAACATGTCATATCACAATGAAACAGCATGCATTTCAGATGAAATAAGGTAGTAATGAAGGTGGAATTAGGTAGGCTACAGGTAGGCTAGCAATGGCAAATACTCACAAACACGCTAACATGACCACTGAACGCACCCTAATAATTTTTGGCAATGCAAATTTTGAAATATATATATTTTCACATTATCATTGCACTTGTAATCTCTTATAATCAATTATTAAATTATAGTTGATGCAAAGTCAAAATGTCATGAAACCTGTAGCCTATGTTATAGGTCGCTGTGGTGTTTGCAGACCCCTCCTACTTCACTATTCGCATGAGCCAAGACTAAAGACGTAAGATATTATTAAACATGTTTCATTTTGTCGGAATATCAAGACAAGAAAAAGTCTGATTTAAGACAGCTCCGATTGCCACCTTACACCTAACGATCGAGATGGCAGGAGCGCGCTAAAACTCTAGTGACAGTCTGCGACAGTGAAATCGCTTGAAAGTCGTTTGTGGTGTAAGGCCAGCATTACTAACACAGGGGAACATACACTAAAAACACAAGGACCGATTGAAATTGGAAACACCTGGGAGACAATTAACAAGCAGGCAGCTCTGGGACAGGAACACAGAAACAGGTGGAACCAATGAGACAATCAACTAAGATTACAGGGAGTAAATGAATGGGTGAGACCAGGGGGCAGGGTCTCACTCTTTAGTACACACCACATTCCAAAATGTTAGCCATGTTACTGCTATGCAAAAAATCACATGCCACACATGTTACTTTACAATATTATCTTTGTGTTTTCTGTATGTACATAGATTATATAAGAATTACAATATAGACAGTTTGGACGATTGTTTTTCATGAGTAGACATAAACATTAGTGGTCATACTGTATGTTTGTGACTAATGCTGTTGTGCTTCTCTAATGCATGAGGAACAGCCAGGGCTAGAAAATCGCCTTCCTTGCTTTCCACCAATTTTCACAATCGTGACCTCAGAAGGTTGTGATTAGTCAAGATTAGACGCGATTTGGGTCCTACCGGTACGTTTTTCAATTATAACTGGCAGCTCCTTTCTCTGTGAACATGTTCAGGCTCCCAACCATACCTGATAAATTAAACTTAAAATAAAGCTGCAACAGCAGTCTGTTAAGATCATTTTGTCACATCAATTATTAAAACGGTATCTTTGAATTATGCACTACATAGTAGAATCTCAAGTTTCTGAGGCTCCTGTTTTCCTCATTTATTTACAGTAGCCTATGGTACGGTACTGTGCTAGCAGTTTAGCAGTTACTAGCTCTCACTACCATACCTGATGGCCGTGTGCTACCATATGGTAAGCACTTAAAAACATGAACGTTATTGTATAATGTATAATAACTATAAAAGTAGAATCCTCAACCTAAACAAAACCTTCTAGAATTCACCATTCTTGAATTCCATTCTTGTGACATGCTCTTCTGTTGGTACTGTGCATATCCCATTAGAATTGACTTTCAAGATGGTGCTGCCTCTAACCTTGAGTCATGTGGCTCACTGGCTGCATTTACATGGACCCTATTATTCCGATTGGAATTGGGTTAAAAGCCCAACCCGAAAGAAACTGCTCTATATAAACACCACAATAGAAACGGCAAACCCAATCAAAATGTATTTCCAAAGCAGAGAGGTAGTATGACCCACTCCATGACCCATATATATATTTACATATATATGTATAGTGATGTAATGGGTTTGACAGTTGACGTTGTTACCTGAGCCCATACAGTAACACAATAGGATATTTTTGAAAATATGATGGTATACATGCAGTTGAGAAATGCAGAACATCTGTCTCGTTTGAATTAAAAAAAGGTGCAAGTTTAATATCCGAGCATTGGAACACAAAGCCCTCGGCGGTGTATTTAAGAACTAACTTACTGGAGTATAATAGGGGCAACTAGGCAGTTTGGAATCCAATAAAACTGATTATGTCTACAGTATGCACTGTAGTAGCTCTTAAAAGCACATGTAGACCGAGCACAACATGCCTAGTGTTGTGTACAAGCAGCCAGATGCTATGTAGTTGCAGACAGCTCTGCAGGGAGCTATGTGTAAACTAAACACCGCTTGGAGTCCATGTGGACCAAGTCACACTGTCTGGCAGGAATTAGCTATAGCAGGCCAGCAGACATGCTTGCTGTCGCCATCTGTGTCAGTCACGCACGCCCAGGTTGTCCATACGCCACAGAACAGGGTGACGTGCATGAACATGCAGGGTTCTTGCCAATTATCGGAGGGTGTGGACTTTGTATTTAGATGGCGAGAGTGTAAAATTAGAAGAAGATATTGGAAGATAGACTGAAGTTAGGATGGCTGGGGGAGAGAACAAGATGTCTTGGGGTTTGAAGGTGATTTCTGGCATGTGGTATTCTGTTGGTGCTCTGCTACCATCTAGTGATAGAAAGTGTTTCTACAGCTATGGTCCTCAACTACTGGACAGATCCCTGCTGGCTTATATTTGACTACTGATACATTGTACTGTGTACATACTCCGTCATACTAAGTAATAGTATACATAACTAGTGCACATTGTTCAAACTATTTTACTTAAAATATCAAAACAATTCCCAAGCAACTGCAGTGATTTAAATATGCTGATTATTGTGAGGAGGAGTTGACCTGTATTACATTTTGAGCTGAACCTTTTTAAACTTGACATTCTGTTTTGGAGAAAATGAAATGTGATTGTTTATAGTATTACTCACGAATGACATTTTGTGTTCCAATTGATTTGCATTTGCCCTTTAACAACCTTGGCATTCACCACCTGTGCCTGTGTGTGTGCGTGTGTGTGTGTGTCAAGTCAGGTGAAATGTATTCATAAATCACTAAATTTTTCCAGTCTCAAAATGCATGACAGCCCTACGTAACATTTCACCAACAATATCCCCAACCTTGACCTCTATTTGAAAGGAAAAACAAGAACCAGACAAATATAAGACTCTTTGCTAAATAGCTGAAAAGACCAGCTTTCACAGCTAATTCTGCTAATTAGCTCAGCTGTAGCTGAAGAAGTGTGAATTAGAATGAGTTGCTTTAGTGCAGGGAACCTTGACAATCTTCTTCAAAGAGGAATAGCACTTCAGTGCAACATTTGAGTATCTGGAGTGCCTGGCAACCCTCAGAAGTTGAAAAAAGACAGCCCGGTCAGTTTCTTTAGGGTTGTGTATGTCAACAAATGTGTTTCAAAGAGATGTTTTGTTTTGGTATTCACTGGGATTCTTGCAAGCATTGGACATGCTAGCATTATGAAGCAAGCTAAGCACATTATATTTTCTATTATCTGCTGCACAGAGCAGTGCACAGAGCATTTTCGACACTTAGCCCGAGTGCAGAAGATCTTTTTTGATGGCAACGTCCACTGGTATGACGTCACATTAATAACAGAAAGATTGACTGTGCACACGTTTATTATAATATTGCACTGAATCTACATATCAAGAGGAAAAATCGACACTGGTGAAGAGCCTAATCAACACGTTGCACACCTGTTCAACAGCTGTCCTTTCTATCCAGACATCATGTTCTGCCATGGTCTGAGATATATTGATATTTGTGTGGCCCTGTTCAATCTCAGTCCCACAGTCCTTGTTGTTTTTTTGACCAACGCATGTCACAGACATGCAGGACTTCTCTTCACCCCCCCATTCCACCTCTCCACCATGGGGGCTCGGGCCTTCAGCTGCTCTGCCCCCAGACTCTGGAACACCCTTCCCCTGCACATATAACATGACACCACGGTCACATCCTTTGCTAAACTCCTCAAAACCCACCTCTTCAAGGTGGCCTATCTAACCATCTTGTCTCCCCTGCCCTCCAGACATGCATGCATTATTATTGGATTTTGAATATATTTCCAAATCTTTTTATTTTAATTGTATATTGTTTATATGTACATTTCTGCCTTACCGGTAGTCATATGTCTAATACTATAGTGCATATATATATTAACACAATGTTTTATGTTGATCTTTATATTTGCTTATGTATAATGTAAAATGTCCTGTGATTTTAAAGGCGTCCTGAAATAAATATTATTATTATTTATGATTATTCAATTAAGACCTTAGGGAACTATGTCAACGTGTGTAAAAGGGGGCCAATACGTCTCCCTTAAAAGCATACATGCCAGAAAGACGTGGTAACACAGACAGACAATTGCTTACATCTTTATCATAATAGAATCCACAACTCATCTCCTAGTTTTTAATGTGCTGCACACATCGCTGTGTACGGTTCATTGAATGCAATGAAACATATGAATGCAGGGGAAGTGGCTGTAGCGTGGTCTGTGTGTGTGTGTGTGTGTGTATGTACATCTACATCATGCATTAATCCCTGGTGTATCCCCTCCCTCACTTCCTCCAGAGGCGACAGTGCTGAGCTACGATGGCAGCATGTACCTGAAGATCATCATGCCCGTGACCTTGCACACGGAGGCCGAGGACATGGCCCTGCGCTTCATGTCTCAGCGGGCCTACGGCCTGCTCATGGCCACCACGTCTAAGGAGTCGGCCGACACCGTGCGGCTGGAGCTGGATGGGGGCCGCGTCAAGCTCACCGTCAACCTGGGTGAGCCCTGCGGACGTTCGTCCATCCCCTGCCTCCCCCCTCTCCTCCTGCATTAGGCTCCATGCACTCTCTCATTTAGTTATATGTCAAATGCTCTGCGCTCAAGAGGCTCCATAGCCTGCACTTTGAATTGTATTGTTTGTTTGTTTTTTGCTGCTAGTGTCAGTTTGTAACCAGACAGACTGCATTCTCTATTAGCGTACTACTGTAATTGAGCTCAGTACAATGGTTTGCATTCTAGCATTCCTAATAATTGAATGGATGTACATTCTAAGTAGCTAATGAGCTAGTGGCTAATGCTACTCATCGGTTTCAATTAGCAATGCATTAGATGGTATTTAATTGTTTATGACTGAGCAGTAGACAACAGAATAGAGCAAAAATTACCAGAATCCTGCATTGTACAGCGCTGTACATACAGTAACGTTAAACCATTCAAATGTAAGGAAGCATTCGCTGCTGGTCCCTACCAATCACAGTCATGCATGTGCACCATGTGGCAGACCTTTCTAAAGATCCCTCATCTCCAGCAGGTGTGATGCATTGCTTAAGAAAAATGTCCTTTAGTCTTTGCGGTGACTTCCCCTCGTTTTAGCCATTTCTGTTTCATCCCCATCTCCAGTCAGTCCTCTGGTGGTCCTATGCCCACCCACTCTCATTCCCTATAGTATCCATACAGTATAGAGCCATGACAGCATCTCGTCCTCTTGGTAAGAACTCCATGTGGTGGACACCTAACCTGGCATGACCCTGAGCCTTTGTCCACAACCTTCCTGTCTCTGAGGCTGTGCCATGCTCCTGTTCCTACTGCTCTCTCCTCCGTTGATGCTAAGCGCTTGGCCTTATACATTTAGATTAGTTACATAGTTCTGCCAGGACGGGGAACCAATGTTGACATTATTACAGGCACAATTTAAATAGTGTAGGTAGTTACTTCATTTATTTATAGATTTTTTTATCATGGCAGATGATTGGCAATGTTAATTAGTTGATTGTTCTTTTATTTTGTTTTATTTACGGGCCAAAGTGAACAACGATCCTTTGTTTTATTTAATTCCTAAATTAATCAAATGGATAATAATAATAATAATAATAATAATAATAATAATAATAATAATAATATTATGGGCACTCCTGTCAGCTGTTAGTTTGGGCCTGTTGGTGAAGACAGACATGCTAGAAGGACAAGAGCCCCCTGGGATATGGAAGCTTGGCAACCTTAGACACAGGAATGGGGGAAAAGATCATTCTAATCTACAGACTCCCTTCTTTACGCCCTCATTCTCTCTTCTATTAAAACCCCAAGGCTCAGGAGATGGAACTTTTCATCCCTTCAATGGGCTCAATGTCTGCTGCCCTCGGCTCAAACAGCCAGCGAGGCCGGCTCACAACAGCAGTACCATTCGCGTGGGTCTCTACGTATCTCCACCTGCGTTAGCATGTATCTTAGCTAATGAGGCTGACTTCTACGCCATATATGGCTAAAATAGTTAGCACATTATCTCAGCTCAGATCTCCTGTGCTTGTCTTTTGATTTCACTGCAGGGTTACTTGCAATGGCCTCTTGTAAAAGAGCCACATGGTATACAGTGGCGCTACTAAACGCAGTGTTCTATTAATAGCTTAGCTTACAAGGAATTCATTAAGAAAGATGCATCCCAGAATCAGCAGGGAATCATCAATATCTGCCAAGGCTTTTTCTCAGAGCTTTAATCTTTTTTCAGATAATTATAAGCCCTGGTAATTAATCAGTAGGAATGGTTTAATTGGGCATATTTCTCCATAATGGTGTTTATTAAAGGTAGGTAATGATAACCTGTTCAGGATCCAATTAGACCCATATTAGTCAGATTACAAAGCATGTTCTCTGGCTCATAAAGCACTCTCGCGTGAAAGTGAGAGTGCTGTATTATTCACTATTTGTAATACTCAGTCAGCTGAGTAGGGACAACTTTAATAAAATGTAATGATATATTTGTTTCTGTCTAGGTGTCAGAGCCACTGTCTGGCTTCCGCGCGCTTCAGAAAACACTAAACGTCAATTAATTACAACGCAAATAGGATGATTCCATTAGTGAGCCCGGCCCCTGGCTGTTTGTGTCCACTATTCTGTGATGGTTGACAGCTCGAGACCACATCCCAGTCACACAGCCATATGCACTCACGGTGGACGGCCACTTGATGGCAGACTAAGACTAACATACGTGCTGTATTTACTGAGATATGAAGCTTGTAGAATTGAAGCTTCATAGCTGGTGTGTGCTAGGCGCTGATGTGACTGGAATGTGCAGATCACCCTTTCTTGATGTAGTTTTTCCTACTGGGGGTCTCATGCCCAAAGCGTTACAGAAAGCAAATGAGATGTACCTTCTCCAATGACTATACACATGCAATGCAAATGCATGCATTTAACTTCCATAAGCCACCTAATTCAGACTACTGTTGTAGTGTATGCGTTTAGCCGTTTCAGACACGGTAAGCATAATATCCTACTGTCATCATCTACAGTTACATCACACACACACACACTGTAAGGATGTTATGTTTTATTGCAGTCATTTAGTCATCTGTTATTTTGGATACACAGAAACATAATGTGTTCCACTGCACAAGTCTCCTGTGGCGCTTTGGGGCTGGGCGTGCAGGGAGAGCAGGGAGGGGGCAGAGCTTGACGGAGGTATGGGAAGGGAAAGGGTGATCCTGACTCGTAGCTTGTCCCCGGATGGTGGCCCCAGAGTGCTTGGTTGTCTGCAGAAATGTACCTTGAAGGATGTAAAATGTTTACTTTTTACTCTCTCTCTCTCTCTCTCTCTCTCTCTCTCTCTCTCTCTCTCTCTCTCTCTCTTTTATTTGATCTCACCATTCCGCTCTCTCTCCCACCAGATTGTATCAGGATAGACTGTAACCTCAGTAAGTGGTTCTATGCATTTTTTATGACTAAAACAACATTTATCTGTATGTGTCAAATTGGTTCTTTGAAATGGCCCCATTCTGCCCCTCCCCCCTTCTGGCCTTATTATAATGACAAATGGTCGATCCCAGTGCTGAGTCATCTATTTTTTTTACGTGTGGCCTTCGAATAGGCATTTAAAGTTAGATATTACACACTTTCATTATACATGCATATATGTTTTATTTTCTTTCTGAAACTTTATGACATTTTAATGTGATATTTAACCGCCCACCTGTCACACATTGACCTAATGTTCCATCTACATCATTTATTTTTAGTGGTATTCATTTCCCACCCTTCCTCAGCCTGCTATAACGTTAATAACACAAATGATTCCAAGTCATTTTCCACTGGTAAGATCCCATCCAGAGATTCTGGGTCTCTTTCCATCCTCTCCTGCTGAGAGGATACAAGGGGCTGCACACACAGGTGGTGCTTGTCTTCTGTGTGTGTGTGTGCGCGTGTGTGTGTGTGTGTGTGTGTGTGTGTGTGTGTGTGTGTGTGTGTGTGTGTGTGTGTGTGTCGCCATTCAGAATCAGCTCATGTTTTTCCACCCCTCACTGACAATATGATAGTAGACTGTTATTTCTCTGGTTACTGACAACAATTGCAGAGCTGCAGGTAAGTGTTTCCAAACCTTGTGACAGATGTGGATAAAGCCTGAGGTTTGCTTTGTGTACAGATGTTTGACCATATGCAAGTCTACATTTATACAGTAGTATAGCCTATCATGCGTCTATGGTCTGCGATGTGAACATTCAACCTTCTTTAATACATAAACCAACTAAACCATATATAACCGTGTATTACAGTGGGTAATCAATAGGTTGGTTACAGTACATTAGTTGGTATGGGAATTCTTTTGGTATGGGAATACTTTTTTCAAAGTAGCCAGCACATCAGCAGTCTATGTGTAACTAAATGGTCCACATAGGATAGGCTTTTCAATCTCAATCACCACCAACATATACTGTATATACACTTCACTACCATTCAAATTATATTTTTCAAAGACAGGAATAGAGAAAGAATATGAATTAAAAACACTAAGAATGTCCACACTGTATTTTGAATACATTTGATGTTATTTGAATGGACAAAACATGCTGACCACAAACTTTAGAACATAGTTTACTGTACAGTAAACTATATATAGCCATTTGTATAAAAATGTTAATAAACACCACAATGTGCTTTCAAGTACCTCACTACAATACACATTTATATTTTATATTTTAAAAAATGTGTGTACAGTATAAAATCATGTTTTATATTTTTTTCTTTATTTTTTTAATTTCAGATTTTATAATAATGCAATTGAGTTTTGGACATTTATAATTTGTGCATTTTTTGAGGGAAATAAATGACATTTCTGTGCAACAGTGTAAATACTTTAGATCAGCTGAACAGTACTGGATGGTTCTGGCTAGCAATTATACTACTGTTAGTGAACACCAGAGGTCCCACCAGCACAGGAAATGGTGTGTGGTCTGTGTGCAAGGATGCGGGAAGAGTTGTGATTTATTTTTTGTGGTTACTACCACCAGAGGGTTCTATAATCATTAACAGCAAAGGGCCTCATTCACCAACATACTTAAGAAGAGATTATTATAACCCACTTACACAGTTTTTACAAAGTCTGATATTCACCAATGTTTTCTTATTTGGAATTTGTTGTTGTTTGCAGCATTTAATTTGCTCAGTAAAGTCTTAAATATGTTCTGGTGCCTCGTCATACCTGCCTAATAATTAGTGATTCCACTTCATGCCCACTCTGTTGTATCTACTGTGTATATATATGTGGTAGATGGGGTAGGGGATTATTCCGATTTGACGGTGCTCCACCATTTTTAGATTTTCATTTAGGCATTGGTGACATTGGTGATTAAGGCCCTTGACTATAGGCATATGCAGAGCCATGGGAAAAGAGAGTTACGCCAATAACGGGCCAATGAAGGAAGTTCACAATTTTCAAGCGTCACGTGGTTCATGGAGAGGTAAAACCTATGGCAAAAAAGTTCCAGGAAGTCCTTGGTGGGAAATTTGAATATATATGTACACACACACTATATATATATATATATATATATATATATATATATATATACACAAACTAAATTATTTGGTAATTCATAGTCAATAAATGCACAGATTTAAATTTAAAATATAATTTTCAGGGTACTAAGATAAAGAGGCATTTTGTTGTTGTTTAATTGTTGTTTGAGCTCTAACTATTATTACTGAAGTTTCCCATATTTTTTATTGATCTGGGTAAGCATTGTGCACAACCATTATCTCTCCGTACTAATATAATTTATTTCTCCATTGCCCAAACTAATATAAGATGATTGTCTTGTCAAGCTGTTTGTTTTAAGAGATTGGCAGCAAACATTTTAATCTACTGGTCTATGTGCACCTAACTGAAAGCCTGATAATGTAATCCTAATATAAACTATTGATTGAACATTGCATCTCCATGTTTCTGAGACCTTATTTATTATAAGATGCCACATGATAAAATGGATTACACAAACAAAACAGGGCATTTTCTAATGTAATCATTAGCCCAAATCAACAAAAAGATCAGACCTCTTTCATTTGTTTGGACCTTTTCTACTCCCTTAATGCCAAGAGTACCCACAATTACACATGTGTGCCTTTACTAATATAAAACACTATATTTCAGGTGAACTTTTGTACTGTAGCTCGGTCAAGCAGAAGCCTTAGCCAGCCCTCTCCCCTGTGTGTCTGTCGTGGTCTGTTATGGGGTCCACGACAGTCCTCTCGCACCTTAATGTGATAGGATGTAATGTGGAGCAGAGCTAGCCCTCTGGTCCCAGTCAGGTCAAGGCTGCCATTGCTGATATGGGCGTGGAGCGTGGCCTTGCAGCCAGCAGCACCTTCCCTGAGCACCAGATAAGATGAGATATGGCATGACATATGGTCAGCATGTGGAGGAGCCCTGCTAAAGTCACACCCTTTGGCTTGTCCACCTGCTATAGTTCTACCGGACAAGGCTTAGATGGGACTGCTTATACATATATTTACACACATCAAGCTTATTCAGAATGATAAGCTACAGCTGCTATCAATTATTATATTGTCAGTTATGTGAAGCATTCCAGTGCTCACATTAATAGCAATTGTGCAAAAATCTTGCATGATCTCATTTCTGTGGTTTAACATAAAAATTTTTACATTTAACATAAGACAATATTTAATAATGTCTTAGTGAAAATGTTGGTAGCTGTGTATAAACATACTGTATATATACTGTAGACAGTAATGTACAACCACAGCTAATAAAGCACGTAATACTCTTTGTGTAACCCTCAAGAGATGTGTTGTTGCCATTTCATATCGATGAGTTGATAGTTGTTGACTAAAATTGATATTAAACTGGGTTCTTAGCTCTGCCATCTTTGAGCAGATGGTTCTTACATTCTGTTTGATTTACTGTATTGACTTCAAATGAATTTCTTATTGCTTGCTGTAACGATGAGTCATCGCTTTATCTCTGTCAGTCAGGTTGAGTAATAGACACTTTGGAGTACAAAAAGGTTGATAGTGTGAGTCAGTGTTATAATTTGAGCTCAGAAGTACTTGATTAGTTACAGTAGGCTAACTCCCAAGTTATTATGCCAGCTATAACTATGTTATGTTGTGAATTACGAATGCACAAGTGTGGGAGGGGCAATGTCCAAATCACATATAGAGCTGTCAATAATATGAGGTTTTCAATAAAAGGTACAGTATAGTCAGCTATTGCAAGCTATTTGTTAGCTAATACACATTTGGTCAAATTCACCAAATATCTCGTCGCATTTCGCTATCTTACCGTTCTGTGTGTTGAAAAAATAATCTGATACTTCTACATCGCCTTGGAACGATAGGAACATAAACAAAGTGGCAAAAACCGCTCACATCAACAAAGCCGCAGTACTACGCTTTGCATTAGAATACACTTCAATATGTGGAGCAGCGCCTGCAGAGGGCAGCGGATGCGCGGAGGAATATTGTTAGCAAGCATCCTAGATAATACCCTGCCTTTTATTTGTGATCTTGTATTGTGTTTCTTTTGGCTTCCCTAGATTGGCAACAATTAGCAAGTAGGAGATTTTCATTAAGCATAAATTCATGTACCACTATACTAGCCTCGCGACACCATCCTGATTTCACAAGCTTCAGTTAAATTTTGCCGGGAGTATCAATCTGGAAAGCCTAGAAATTATATTGAATGTGTCCGAGTAGCAACTGAACTTTCCAATCAGTCGTGTTTATAGCTATACGGGCGTGATTTGGGTTTGCTGACAGCAAAATCGGCCAGATGGTTCATCCAATCAACAGCAAAGTACCTGCCCTTTACAAACAGTTTTAATGTATAGCTCCCCAGATGGAGTTGTGACAACAGTTCATCTGGCATGTCCAGGTTACAACTAGACCACCATAAAAATTGGAAATATGTCCAAGAAAAATTTCTAGCAATTTCTGGGTCTGCATGTGGAGTATTCTATAAGCAACCCAACATGAAATACCACCCAAGTGTAATATTAACACATTAAATATATGCACACAATATCACTGCCCCCCCAGTAAATGCAGCCTTCAGGTCAATTTGCACACGTTTTTTCCTTCAGACGTTGCTCTGCATGTCTTCATGTGAGAGGGTCCAAACATCTCTTAAAATGTTAAACAGAAATAACCTAATAAAAGACCACTTTGAAACCCATATAAACTTCAAAGGAATATGTAATCAGTGCGTTTTCCTAAGTAAAGCTGAATGTGCTTGGGTATGTGTGTTAGTGTGCATGTGTGAGTGATATTGTGTATATGAATGTGGTGTACGAATGTTTACTTACTACTGTGAATACTGTGGTACAATACCTTTTCAAAATTGTCTCAATTTATTTATTCATCAATTATCTACTGTGCTGTGCTGAAAGTAGTGTCAAAACAAGATATAATTGGTAGATGTCACCATCCCAAGCTTCCTCCAACACAATTTATCTGATAATAAATTACCAGCTTGCAAGATACAGTACCTTCATAAACAATATTGTAATATGTGGCTGTTTAAATGTAACACAAATGCTATAAAATGCCATCCCTGAAGTATACAATTTTAAAATAAATTTGTAGAAAAGATCAGCAGATGAGCAGAAAGCTTGTTACTGTAAGTTCCCATAGACAGAAGGCTAGTGCTATAATTCAAGGCCATGCTACTATAGTAAGGCAATGGGCCATGGAATGTTTTGATAAACTACAGACCTTACAGACTACAGCCTTATTAAATATATATGGCTTTTTATTTATTTATTTGTACTAATTTGTACTGGAGGTTGATTGTCCAGCTCTGCGTTAAAGTACCTGTCCGTGCACTTGGGTTTTGCTATGCAGGTAACTGCCTGGTTAAGCACATGCTTCTGCCCTTGCTGTCAAAATGAAGTGGGCAGTGCATGCTACGGCATAAAACAGCCTAATGCGCTAACTGATTTAATATCAAGGAATGGCCCTTGGCCTACTACATGTGGCTGCCCATTCATTCATATCCATTTGCACTTCTAAAAGTGGTTCTAATCTGGGATCTGATACAGCACCATTATTTATAGAAGTGAGTGAAAATACATATATTTGCTGTCTTTTCATTGTCAATAATGTAACAGTAGATTGATCCAATGGATTAGTTAGCATCCCGAGCTTAGGTAATACTGCATAATCAAATGTCCCCCTATCAGTATGCAGTGGACAGCACAAGGAACATCAAGGAGATACAGAAGGAGAGTTGTGTACTGTATGTGTGCTTGACATAATGAAAGAGGCGTGGCAAAGCTCTAGCACTCCCAAATGTGATTCAGTTCAAAATAAATCACTTTGCTGTCCCGACTCCTGCAAATTTGTCTCCCCATGGTGGTCATCTGCAGTAATGCAAGATATCAACGGCTGTTATCTGGCCGTGCATGTGTAAATGTGTCGTCCCTGATAGCAGGCGGCAAATACAAACACTCACACATGCATGCACGCCTAACGTCTTATCTCCGCAATTGGCATGGGGTGGGGGGGTGGGGGTTGTGTGAATTGGCTCTGCAACACACACACTTTTGGATGTGACGTCTAGAGGGGGTGTTGTAGGGCTGACGTGTGCATGTGTGTGGTATCCCCCTGTTCTTGCTGCCTCCTTAAGATGTATCTACGCTATCAGCTCCTATCTTTCATCTGCACGACCATCGCACGCACACACACACATATGCCTGATGCACTCAGAGGTCTTCATTAGATCAACGCCAGTACGCCCACACTACTTTTCAGATATAAAATATGATATCATTAGATAGGAGCCAAATGGAATCATGGTCCAAGGGGATCTGATCCACGTCCTGACTCTATAGCTCCCACATTTACATCTACACACACACACAAACACGCGCGCACGCACTTATGTAACTATTCCTGCCGCTGGCTGGTAAAGCACCTGGCCAGAAAAACAGTCCATATGGATTACCCATCTAAGAATAGCTAGTTCTCATCCACAACTTGCACATCACTAGAACCAGCATTTGTGTCCTCTTCCCACATTTGGCTGTGGAAAGTGTGTAGCCATATTGTTTACTGTATTGTTTACCATTATAGTCCTAGTATTTAGGTGTATTTAGGTGTACAAGTACAGTTAAGTACACTATGCAGAAAACGCACATTACGTACAGTTTACTGTATTCTCCCAGTGTGGCTTTTCCAATGAGGGGGTTTGCTGGTTTAGCAGTTGCTCAGATTATACTGAGACACTTCCTGATCTGAAAGTCAATGAGGCCAATTAATGTGGTTACTGTTTATGAATAAAGTCATATTTGCATAGACCTACCTATTCATATTCATACCTAGTTCATTTTGATTCGCATTCTTAAGAACCTAGATGACTTTAAGTTATGTGGAGAGTTTGCATTTCTCATGTAGAATGAAGCTACAAAATAAGCTAAACCTTTATTATCGTAGTGGTTTACTTTGTTTATTACAACAGACATGACAAGATATTCAACATTCTGAAACAAGGAATATTTAGAGATTAACTGACTAGCAAGGTTTATCGATGACAATGGGTCGAGAGCCGATGTTACCGGAAGAGTGTCAGAATAAATGTCTGATCTCTCAGATAAGCATTTTATATTTTTATCATAACAATATAATGTCACACCACACATAAAGACAATCCCAAAGGCTATGAAGTCTGGACACACATTAGAGACAGACATGTCAAGGTACAGTTAAACCATCTGGTTGGTTACCTAGGACCAAAACAACTCACTGCTGTGGGTTATAAATGTCATTGTCCCCAGTTGGCCTAATTGTCACATACAGTAGGCTACTGTTAGGCTACAGTGCTATAAAGTCACCATGAAGGTAGGTTCAGGCTGCAATATATAGTTCAAAACAGATTTTCCTAAATAATCATGCTGTAGTGAAAGCATGCCATGCATAGTGCCAGTAAATAATAATACACAAAGACATTTCAATTTGGCCAAACTTTTTCTAAATGGTCATTTGAAACCTAGATAAATTAGTCCCCTCCAAATATTCTGTACATGTTTTTACGTGTTTGTGCTTTTTTTTTAAGACGGTAATGTCTAGTAAATCTCAAGCAGAAACCACAGAGCTCTGACAAGCGACAGTTAATGACTCTGACATGGCCTCGGCATGTGCCAGCGCTGTAGGCATGTGGCGTCGCTACACGCCACCATTGTGTGTAGGCCAGCGTTAGCATGGTGTGGCTAGCCTATGAGGGGGGGGGGGGGGGGGGCTTCAGCATGCCACACTGGTGCCACATAACAGACAGGACTAATCATGTGTGAAGGTTGAGAGGAGCAAACAGCCATTAACCTCCCCAGCACAGGCTATCACCGCCACCTGCAGAGGACACAGGGGTGGCCGTGTGTGTGTGTGTGTGTGCCTGTGTAGTGGCCTTGTGTGTGTGTGTGTGTGCGTGTGCCTGCGTGTGTGTGCATGTGTGTATGCTTGTGTAGTGGCCATGTGTGTGTGTGTGTGTGCGTGTGCCTGCGTGTGTGTGCATGTGTGTGTGCTTGTGTAGTGGCCATGTGTGTGTGTGTGTATGTGTGTGTGCATGTGTAGTGGTCCTGTGTGTGTGTGTGTGTGTGCTTGTGCAGTGACCATATGTGTGTGTATGTGTGTGCATGTGTAGTGACCATATGTGTGTGTGTGTGTGTGTGCATGTTTGCCTGGGTATTTGAGTCTGTATAGAGGACCTGTGTGTGTGTGTGTGTGTTTGTGCCCGTGGGAGTATACTGACTACACACAGACTGCTGGCATAGGGTTCTTCTGTTGGTGCAAGTGTCTGTATAATTGTTGTGTGTGCGTGTGTGTATGGAAGCATGACTGCACACTATTGCCTGTAGCAAGCAGGCAAACAAGCATGTGCCGTCTGGACAACTGCCTGGTGTTCTGGGTGGGATGCTAATGTATGTGTGTGTGTGTGTGTGTGTTGGAGACAGCCTAACAAACTACACTGGGAGTGGTCCGGAGTGTGTTCCGGCGTATTCCGGCAGATATGTCAGGCGTATTGTCCCTGTAGGAGCATAAATATGTGTTCCGAGGGTGGCTGGCTTGTGCATGAGCTTCAGGTCAATCCAGAGGTCCCTCCATCACCGTCTCTCGCCGTGCATTTAAAGGAAACATTATAAGCTGCTTTGAGTTTTGGTTTATGCATTTATTATTGTTTTACATTCTACTATTACAGTATGTGTACAGTATGTGTGTGTGTGTGTGTGTGTGTGCGCGCGCGCGTCCTGGCTAAACAGGATATTGTTAAAACATTGAGATAGGAGTAAAGGCTGTGTGTGGGTGTGGGTGTGTGTGTGTGTGTGTGTGTGTGTGTGTGTGTGTGTGCACATGGGGAAGGTGTTCCTCTTCATTACGACCACAAGGGTCCATGCCAGGGAACACAGATGGCAGAGGAGAGAGAGAGGGCATTAGGGTTTGTTCACGCAAAGTGCTGGATTAATGTCAGACACACACACACACACACACACACACACACACACACACACACAGAGAAAATAGTGTTCAAATGAAATACACACTTGCGTGTAGAGACACCGTGTGTATCACCTGCCCACACACACACACACACACACACATACTGTGATATGTCTGCCAATTTGCAGGTGGCTGCAGGAGAATTGCTGATATTCCATTTCTCTTTTTCACTATGTGTGACACTCACCTTCACTCTAAAAGACACACACGCACACACACACACGGTTCCAATTAGGAGCCATATGGTTTGTTATAGCAGTATCGTGTGGGACAGTGTGTTAGTGTTTGAGAAACACAAGGTGCACTATTCTCTCTGGATCATAACTAAATAAGTTTCCTCTCATCCAACAGTGATTGTAGGCAAAACACAACATCTGCTCAGGCATTGTGCATGTATACAATGCACAACGCCTGCTGTGAACACACTGAACATGAGGTTTTGAATATCTCGAGGTTAAGTTAGTGTACTAGATCTTACACAGCATCCTTTAAACACGTAGGGCCTCATCTACGTTCGTTAGCGAGCACAGTGTAAAAGTGAACGCAGCACACTGGCTAATTTTACGTTGGATGTACTAAACATGCGACTAATCACGTAATCAGCGCTTGGCACCTCCCTCCTACCTTAGTGTTAATACGGCGAGTAGTCTATGGTCCAGCCATATCTGTAAGTTGTGTTGCCTGAAAGCAATGGAACAGCAGACTCAGAAAAAGACGATTATGAAGTAGACCAATTTCTAAATAGCCTACTTGTCTATATGGTTCGTCAAGCCTACAGATAACATGGGCGTAACTCTACCCCATTATAATTATGTTTGGGTGACATTTAAATGATACAAGTGGAATAAACATTTATTTTAACAACACACAAGCGATCAAATCATTCAGCACGTCTCCATGGCATGTGTGTCTCGTCTTGCTGAGATGAATATTGTCGTTGCTTGCTTCCCCTGTTCAAAGAAACACGCCAACATCTTCTTTTCAGAGGCAGAGAATTTTCACCGCAAAACCGACTTGCGCATTGCATCGCAGCTTTCATACATTCAACGGAATAGGTAATCACTCTCTCCTCACGCATCTCCTCGCATTTGTTTGTGCAACACTCCCAATCTCACCTCAACCTTCCCATGAATGCATATGCATGAATAGGAAAGCAGAACTTGCGACCGTGTGCTTCTTCAGCAGGCAGAATAGCGTTTTAGCCATGTTCGTACATATAAATTACAATGGCATGTTTTTAGGCGCACAGTGCGACGGAATTACACCTAAAACGGGAGCAAACACATACATTTTATTTTCATCCCGAGTTCAGTAACCGCCAATATGTCGGCCACTCACTTCTCGTTTACTGTCTCTATATATGTGTGTGTATTGTTTATGGTACTGGGTCCCTTGGTAGTTGTTTTATGTCATCGTGAGCAGCTCACTCCACAGGCTATAACCAGCACATTCAAGCCAGAAACTGTAATATCCCGGCTGGAGACGAACAAGGTCGATCTACTGTGTTTGTGTGCTTTTTATTTAACCCCGACATTATGAAAAATGTCTTTTCCCACCGATTATAATGGTGTTTAGCACAATCAAATATTGACAACATTTGTATTGTGAAACATACAACTCTAATGCACTTGAATGGACAACTCTTTAAACCCATAATAAATAAGCATAAACCATGAGCTACTTCTAACTGTAAACCATATCAGTGTAACTCACCATTAGCTGAAGGCTGTTACTGCAAAGCCAGATGATACCATTAGTACCAGAGTGTCTCCTCACATGCGTGGTCACAGGTGACACTTGAAAGAGTGAGCTCATGTTGTGGGGCTCCTCCACAGCTCCACACCAGCAGGACCATCTCACATCCCTGTGCTCAGGAACCTGGGGGGCCTGCCGGATGTTTCCAGCCACACATGAGTGACTGGGCTTTTAGCAGTGCTGCACCCACAATATGGAACACTCTGGATCAATATTAATGATAACGTTTTGAAAGTCACTTATTCAGGCAGGCAGGTGGATCATTATTTTACTGTGTTCTGGTGTCTGACTTGTTCAGCTATTGCCGATGTACTAAATGTATGTAGCTTAAATAAACGTGTCTGCTAAATGCTGTAAATATAAATGTAACATTCCAATCATAAATTAGACACTTCTGATGTACCACTAGAGCAATGTTTCTCAACCCTGCATGGTCTGTCTCCCTGCTCCAACACACATGATTCTATTGGCATGTGCAACACATCATCAGAAGCAATACGGACGGCATCAAGACTATTCCCCAATGATGTGAAACTAGTTCACGTTCAATTATGTTCATGTCATTCCAATCGACATTTAAGGCATAATGTTTTTGTCCACAAATGCCTGCTCTGCCCACGCACACCCTCTACTACAGTATACGTTGAAAAATGTGTGTGCCACAGAAGTACGAAAATACACTCCCAAATGCGTCTTCTGCACAGACCAGCACTTTGTGTTTGCCTGTGTTCTCTCGCACGCAAACCATTGTGGGCTGCCTATAGGGCCCGTTACCTGGCTGAGCATATGGGATCACAAGCACAGAAAACAGACCACATACAGGATGTCTTCAGCCTGCCATACTTTGATCATGTGTCTTTGTCCGTGTGCAGTACGGAGAGACTCATTAGGTGTGGGAGTAGCACTCTTCCCCATCTTTCATGTGAATCTGGTTGGAAGCTGCATGGGCTTTAAGGATTTCCCCCTAGTCAGCACATAGCAGTTGTCTTTTCTCCAGCGCCGCGCCGCGCCGCATCAAAACTCTCTCATATCCACCCTTGTCGTCCACCGCGCACCATCTCCCCAGAGCAGGCGCTTTTCTTCTGAGGCGCTTAGCTCCAGCATCATCCCTCCCTGCTCCCGTGCTAAGAATGTATGAGGCGGGGGAGGGGGGTTATATTGAGCCTGTTTTAATTGGACTGCAGGCCATGGATATTTTGGTGTTTGCGTGTAATGGCGTGTGGGTGTGCACGCGTATGTGCACTTCAAAAACCCTGAGGAGCCATCTCCTTATAATTATGTTCTCTCCCAGGGAATTTGAGTCAGGCACTCTCAGCAGTCAAGTATTGTATATCTCTTATTTAATGATGGCAGGTCCCCCTTTAGAAGCAATTCTGTTATAACTTATGGAACAAGAGAAGCCCAGGTTCCCTGTTTTGTTGAGTAAGGGTTTGAAATGTCTTCTCTGAAGACTGGATACATTTTTAAACGATCTGGCAGTGTTATTGTAAAATATTCCATTTGCAATGACAGCCTAACTACAGTATACACACATACAGTATATACATTATGTCCCATGTAAATATAAAACAAAGACATATGGTTCTAGGAGATGCAGCTTTTTTACAATGTACTGTAGCAGAGCAAAGCCTAGACACATAATCCCAGTCTCTGTATATGGTGTCCACCCTGTTGACTTACTGTGACAGACCCAGGTCACGCTCTGACCCTCCAACCACAGATGCTTGTGTGACCTTGAACAACCGTTAGGTGTGCTGGCACGCATCCCTTCTGCGTGACTTCTCCATCCATCTGTAGCTGCGTGCGGAGCGGGATGCCAAGCGAGTGGCTGTTGCCCTGTCCTGTAGCACCTTCTGAGCTCTCTGTGGCGCACTGCATGCCCTCAAGCCACGTGACAACATGACTTGCTCTGTTTGAATCCCAAGTCATGTCACTCTGAAACACCCCCCTCCCCACCTATGCTACACAGAGTCGCTGAACTGTACACAATATGCCTACCTTCCCTCATGCAGAAGAGAAACCTTCAGAAATACTGTTTGCAGCCTGGGTTTTGACCTGAAAGTTACATTTCTTCAAAACTGCATATACTGTAGTCTCTCGCTGAAAATATTGACTTTTGGTTGCCTGCGCAATTGTGAACCAGCATTGCTTTCTGTATCCAAATCTGCCCAGTGCCAACTGATAATCAGATGTGCCATTTGCTCCCAGGTGGCTTTGATTAGGGTTTAGACACAATACATTGATTACACATCTGCAGCCACCACACACCCTGAATAGTGAGCGATAGCAGCCCGCAGCCACAGGCAAGTGGCTTGTGTTCCATTGATCCGATTGCATTAATCAAGGTTGTTTACACAGAGAACACTGCAACCAATGATGGATGAGTGCTCGTAATTATGCAACAGCCAGCAACCATCACACCTCTCATTTAAGCTGCTCTAACTGTCAACGAGAGTGATCTACTAACCTCGCACCGGCTATTTTTACTCCGCAGTGAGGCGTCCTGTTACCTCCCTAGTGACGCGACCACGACCATTCAATGAAAAGTGACAGTATGAGGGGAGATGACACAAGTGACAAATATAAAGAGAAGGCGGGCTTTTGTTTATGTGATCCCAGACCCTCTCCCCTGCTCATCTCCCAGGCAACGTGAGAGGGCAGCGCAAATTAATGGCAATTTAATCATCTTTGTTTCTATAGCAGCAATGAGTAGCGCTCTCTCTGCCAGTGGCAGCATTAAGGGCTTAACGCCTCATTCAACTCTTGGCTGTGAGTTCTCTCCTGGCATGTGTGCAGTGTTACCTGTGCTTTAGTGTGGCACTATCAGCAATATTCCACACGCCTAACCATAGACAGATGGTTAAGCAATATGTGCTTTTGAGGCACTCCTTTTCAATTAATAACAGTCGAGCCATTAGGTTTGTGTGTGTGTGTGTGTACAAGGCCTATATATTTTTATTTTTAGTCAATGCACAAACTGGCTACCATGTTCAGTGGCTGCAGTGATACTTAGATTGGAGAATGCAATTCCATCCAGCGTGGACAATTCAGACTCACGCACACATTCAAGACATTTCCTCAAGCGATGATGTGGTGCTTTACACACAGCCGAAACCTTAATAGGTCCCACAATGCTTATTTCCTACCTTCTTCCCAAAGCCCTCTCTAGCCTCGCTGGCCTTAGCAGAGCAGCACACACCTTTAGGACAGATCCACTGTTAGCGCTGCTACGGCCAAATGGACCCCAGAACTACCCAACAGCAGCTGCTGGCTCTCCTAGTGCCCCTAGTGGTAAAGGGCAGATACATAGTACATGGACCTCCTCAAAGGGTAGCAGTATGTTGCATTGTACCAGTCGTACATCACCCTGAAATATGGCCTCTTTAGCCCTGTTAATTATTTCCTTTCTGATGTATTTTTTCTTAGTTTTATCGTCTGTTGGCAACTCTCCTCCACCTTCAGCCCCTCCTTGTGGATATAGCAACCTTTTCCTTTATATCTACTTCACACACAGTGTGATTAAAAGTCTCTCTATCCAATTTCACGAGGATGGAGACAAAAAGCCTGTGAAAAAAGCGATGGTAACAGCGGTAAATGGGAAAACAATTCTCCAGCGGGCCGTGTGTTTGTGTGTGTGTGTGCCAGGCAGGGGCCATCAATTGATGGAACCTTTTCTTCCAAACTAAATCATTTACGCACCAAGCAGAGTTGGGCAGGGGTGGTTGGGGGTGGGGGGGTGCAGACCCATCATACTTTTGCCAGGCTGCACTTTATCTTCCACAGAGGAGCACCTCTGCTACGCTTGCATTCCAACCAGCTAACCTGTCCTGTGGCGTTCAGCTAGGCGACCGCTAGCCCCCAATTTGTTTGTGCAGAGCTCTAATATTACTGCTGATATTATAACTGTTAGTGCTTCCAGAGCCTTTGCATTTCATGGCTTCTTTTTAGCAGTACATAAAGGCCGCAGGTTCTCTCCAAAGCTGTCCAGTCGCAGTGGGTATAATGGAAGGTTTACACCTTCCCCAGGCACTGTGCTATTTCTGTTGTCCCCAGCGGGACTGAAGAGGCAGTGTGCGGTCATTATAGTTGTGTTTACAAATCTGTTCTAATCACACGCCTGTTACAGTACCTCTTGCTCTGGTCATGCTGGACGTGCACTTTTCCTCAGCTGCGTTTAACATTGCTGAAACATTATCAGCTGAGATTGGGTTGTATACTGTGGTGTATAGTGAAGGGTGACTATTGCTGTTTACACCGAATCAGCAGTCCTGCTGTGTAAAGTATGTATGCTGTACAACTAAAGCTTATATCTTGCTTTCAGATACCATTGCTTTGGTAACTACTGTACATATATAGTGTTGGTGAAACATTATTAACCATTACAGTATATCTAAAGCTAGCCATAACCTTGTTTTTCTTTACAGTCATCCACTCACTTTGGCAATTTGCAAATGCTTTGCTGTAAGGCTGTGTCATTGGTAGGATATGAACTGACAGTTCTACCACTCTAAAAAGCATTTTGACAACGCCATATGTCATCAAATCTCAAATCTGCATTTCTCATCTCTCACAGAGCAAATAAGGATAATTCTTGAGGTAGGAATTGCACATGTGTACAGGAATAAGTGAAGGCATCTGTTTAGCACGTTGACTTTCCCTCTTAGAAGAAGCGTTAATAGAGTTATGTACCTGCCAATCAAATACCCTGCCGAAAAACAAGTGACTTTCCATAATGATAATAGGAGAAAGTGTGTGCCATATCTTACACCCAGCGCAAAGCGGCAACCTAAGTGTCTTGTTTCAGACCGTTGCAGTTGTCAATTTCTCACCCAGCACCCACATTGTTTAAAATAGCAAATGCTCCCATTTGGGCATCCGTGAGCTTTAGTTGTACAGTATACGTACTTTACACAGCAGGACTGCTGAACAAAGGTCTAGCGCAATGTTGACACGTTGCTATCTTGAGGCAGTGGAAAGCAGCGCAATTACCAACAAAAACCTGGCCTGACGTCCATGTCAAATATCTTATCTTAACAGCAAATTATCAAGATAGTAACGTCTATGGCTTGTGAACAATGTGAAAGATTATTAGGGCCTCATGCACGTACGTTAGCGAGCGCAACATAAAAGTGAGCACAGCCAGACCGCAGATAGCGCACGCTGTGCCATCGCATTTTACGTTGGATGTACTGACCTTGCGACGTATGGCGTAATCTGTGCTTGGGACCGTCCTCTAAACATGCCGTTAAGACGGCGAGTAGTCGATGTCCCTGCCTATCTGCTGCGTCGCCTGAAAGCAATGGAACAGCAGTTTCATTGCACGTTTATTGATCTTGAAGTTCAGTAGACCTATTTATTAATAGCCTATATGTTTTGTCAAACCTAGAGATAACGGGCCTTTTTCTTCCCAATAATAATTATGTTTGGGTGACTGTAACATTTAAATGAATGAAGTGGAATAACCGCTAGTTTTAACAACACACAAGCAATCAAATCCTTCAGCACGTCTCTCCATGGCATGTCTCTCGTCTTGCTGAGATGAATATTGTCGTAGCTTGCTTCCCCTGTTCAAACAAACACGCTAACTGGGATAACACCTGCTTTTCAGAGGCAGAGAATTTTCACCGCAAAACCGACTTGTACTTTGCATCGCAGTTTTCATACATTCAACGGAATAGGTAATCACTCTTGGTTTGTGCAACACTTCCAATCTCCCCTCGACCCTCCCATTAATGCATATGCATGAATGGGAAAGCACAACTTAAGATCCAGTGTTCCTTTAGCAGGCAGAATGTGCGTGCTGTTTGTACATACAATGCAATGTTTTTAGGCACAGTGCAACAAAATTACGCCTAAAATGTGCCTAGACACGTACATGAGGCCCTTGTGTACATAAATATATTTTAGCGAATACTGCTAGTGGCGGAGATGGACTGCTCGCGCACCTTCACTTCGAATGAGCAGATGAGCCTGTTTCTTCTGCAGAGAAAAGCTTTTTCTTCCAATATTGCCCCCAAAATTGTATTTTTAACCATTTACAGACCTCCACGATATTCTGCAAATTTTATTGATGAGTTTGCTGAACTACTTTCTGTTATATCAGTTGACTATAACTTTCTTATTACAGGGGATTTTAACATCCACATAGATAATAGTACTGACAATAATGCCAAAGAACTTTTTGCACTACTTGACATTTTTGATCTCAC
>JAODTR010006235.1:0-10904 GCA_025399935.1 Amblyopsis rosae
AGTGAGGACATGAAGCGTCCGATGGAACGCGATAGTCGGACGCTCGCTTGCTGTCGCATCCAATTAGGACACGGTGTAAGAGAACAGCATATCTTACACCACTGTATATCCACTATACTTTAATGCATAGCACCTGTATTCACTGTGAGTTGCTTTGGACATCAGCATCTGCAAATCATAGCTAATTGTGTGTATGTGTGTATGTTTGTGTGTGTGTGTGTGTGTGTGTGTACAATACACCATACCGTATATAAGCCCTCACCATTGCAGCTCTACATAGCAATGTGTGTCTTCCATCATATGGGCATATCCATATGCCTGGCCTACATTCCGTCTCCCGGTCCTCCCACATGCATGGCTCCTGAGGGAGCTTTAGGGACTTTTCTGTGGTAGTCATGTTGTTTTGGGGAGCCTCTCCTCTCCTCTCCTCCTCCCCCTACCCCACACGTATCACATGCCCCGCTGGTACCGTCGCCAAAGTAGGACACATGGTTTGGTCCCTGTTGGGTCTGCAGTAGGTGTGCAGGTTTGTCCTAAACCATTCTGGTCTCTGGAGAGGCGGTATACAGGCCCCCCTTTGTATACTTCCAGTCTTGTGCTGTCTCGAGAGGACGCTGCCGTGGTTACAGTGTCCCCGGGGGGAGACTGCCCTATAATTATACTACAATACCCAGGGGTCCAATGGCCCCATTATTGTCATAGCACTGATGGACTGGTAATGCGCGGAGGGTGGTGAGGGGTTGGGGGGGCAGGGGTTGGGGGTTACCTAGGATACGTTTAAGACCCCTGCTGCCAAGGATTTGCTGTCATGGCAGTCTCCACATTTCACGACAGATTGCTTCCACTCTTGTCCTGATCTTTTAAATTGTCTATTTTCCTCCATAAATGTGTAATGTCAACTCTTCAAATGTGTCATTCATATTGCCCATTATCCCATAAAGATTAGTCTATTATTTATTAATCCATGAAAAGGCTATTAGTCCCATCTCTGCGATGAAGTGCTTTTCTGTTCGGCTCCATTCTGCACTCGGAAACTTGACATTTGTAAGCTCTAGAACAATGGCTGGATGTCAATAATGCATGGCTGGCTGGCTTGTAAGGACACACGCGTGCAGGCACGCACACACGCAAGCATGGCGCTATAGGCTGGGCTATTCTGAGGCTTATCCATGTTTCATTGAGCTGTCAATCACACGGACAGCCTGGCAACCTGCTGTCTGCAGAAACAATACTTGAAGACACAAAGACAACCGCACTTGCGACCTTGTTGACGGAGGATTCTCCTTTCTCCCTGTACTTTATGCTTGCATGCTCTGTTCCATTCTTGCTCTATTTAGGCTCACTGGTAACAGTGAATTATGGGGTTGCGGTGATTTACCCTCCTTTGTTTAGCTTTAGTGTAGATTTTGAATGGGTGGGGATTAAATGCTATGGCAAGTATGTTTGTGCTTGTTGTGCATATGCGTAACTGTTACACTGCCAAGCCACAGACCCATGCACAAATAGAGACGCTTACACACAAGGTCAATAGTAAATGTGTGTGTGTGTGTTGAGTGTTACAATGCTCTGCTGTATCATTTGTAAGCGCTGGCGCGTACATGCACATACACGCATGCACAGGTACACACACACATACACACGCACTCACACACACACATGTAATGCAACAGATGCCTGTGGCATCTTTTATCAAATCAACTGAACAACCCCTTTATTCGTTTTATTGTCGGTCTGATCGCACAATAAGCCGTGCGCTTCCCATAAGAAACATATGCTTGAACGCACAGTAGCAGGGCTCTCTGCTTTCACACCCCCTCACCCCTTTCCCTTGTGGGACCTGTCATGTACAGCGTATGATTAGCATAATGAGGCTAGTGTATCTCGCTCAACACACACACACACACGTGCTGTCCTTGTCTGTGAGCGCCCGCCACCAGTTAGACCCAGGCCTCATACATGACACACTGTGGAAAAACGTGCTGTTCCCAACATAAACAGACCATTATAAATGCTCAGCTGTTCACGGTTGCCCCGTGGCACCACACACACACCGCATGTATAGACTTTCCATATTAGGTTGCGTTTAAGGGCTCAGCTCTTAAGGGACCGAAGAGAGAATAGTTACACTGTGCATTAACAGAGAGGCATAGATGGAGGGAGAGAGAGAGAGAGATAGAGAGACTGACTGATTTAAACCGACGCCAACGTGGAGAGAGCTCTTATTGATTGAATTAATTTTGTGTAAACGAATTAACAGAAATGTAATTTCCCTCCAATCATGTACCACCCCATACAGTGGGTCGGTTACTGGTCATAGGTTGTGGCGCTACACATTCCTTTGTGTTCCCGAGTGCTTGAGATTCCTCTCAAACAGGGTGTGGTGATTGGATGCTAATTAATTCAAACACACAATGTATTACGGTATGAGTAATGAGTAGTTACACATGGCGGACCCTGCTAAAACATGCATCATTTACTTACTACTACACTACAACTCATACTGTAATGTGGTGCTCACGGCAGGAAACACAAACATTCACTTAATTTGAAGTTGAACTGCAGCGCAGACATCTTGGCACTTAGTTAACAATTAATGTCAGTCCCAAAGAAAGAATAATGACACTTTAATGTTACTAATATGCGCATAATACTGTTTCTAGGAAGTATACATTTACAGTACGTACATTTAGTGTACGTACTGTTAATGTGTAATCGTTTTAACAAAGCAGCGTGTAGCATGGAATAGTCTGATCGTGAAGCTGTGCCAGCACGTCCGCCAATCTTCAGCAGTCATTAGAGTGTCATTCAGAGACATTCAATTGGATCATTACACCGTGGCCAGCAGATGGAAAAGAAAGTAAGCCGTGAGCAAGCGAAGAACAACAACACGAGCCCTTCACTCTCTCCAACTCTCTCTCTCTCACTCTCTCCATCTCTCTCTCTCACTCTCTCCCTCTCTCTACATACTGTGTTTGTTTACATTTGCTATTAGCCATGCGGTACTGGTGGAAAAAGTTAAGGATCCCCCCTGTCCAAGCTTACGCACGCACGTGCGCGCACACACGCACACACACACGCACACACACACGCACACACGCACACACACACGCACACACACACACACACAGAGCTTGTGCAGCAGACTGCCTGTCTCCTCAGTGCTCAGACATGGGCTGAAGGTGTGCTGGTCAGACTGTGGTCAGCATCTCTATGGTTCTATTCACACACACACACGCACACATACGCACAGACCTACATGCACAGACCCCCCCCCACACACACACATACGCACAGACCCAAACGCACAGACCCCCCCCCCCACACACACACATACGCACAGATCCAAACACACACACACACACACACACGCACACACACATGCACACGTATAAAGTAGTACGGTAGCAACGTGTTTGCACTGAGCACATTTCTTTTTCCAAACCAAAAAACAGCAAAAGACAACCCTGTTTTCCATGTGTGTGCGCGTGCGTGTGTGTGTGTGTGTGTTCTCCCTGACACACAAATAATGAAAAGAATATATATATATTATATGTATTATGGATTTTTCCAAGCAAGCAAGCGTTTTCCAGCAGAGTAGCTCCACTTATAACGTATACTGTAGGCAACACATCGTCCTGCCACAGCCTTAGCAAACGGCAAGTCAGACATATACACTCAATGTATATAGATGTATGAATAATAAAGAATACTGCTGCAGTCTAGAATGTTCTCTTTTAGCTGTGATTTAATCAAAAATACTAACCCAAAATGTCTTGTTTTGACTAAGCCCTATTTTAAAAGCACTTTGAAAATGCTTTCTTTATTTCTGCTCTATAAATAAAGTTGATTATTATTCGATTATTATTAGAATTGTTACTATTATATAGTAAGTCACTGTTTAAACTAGAGCTGGCAGAAAAATATTTGAGGTACAAAAGTTTTCTTTTGTCTGCACCTCCGTTTGGTTCTTCCTCGCCGGTGTGCGCTCATCTCCCCAGTGCACCCCGAGCACACGCGTTATGCGGTGATTGCTTCTCGCTTTGACCTGCAGGGGGGGTTATATACAGCATGTGTCTGTTAGGATATACAGCATGTGGCTGTTAGGCTGCTGTTTGTGTATTCTTCTGTTTCTTAGCTGTGTGCGGCCAGTTATTACACGCAGAGTGAAGGCTCGTGCATGTTCTTGAGTCTTTCTTTCTGCGCCTGACGTGCCAGATTAACTGTTGTCACAAGTCCATCTGGGGAGCCGTCTGTTGAAAAACTGTTTGTGAATAGAAGGTACTTTCAAAGAAATACTTGGCAGTTGATTGGATGAACCATCTGGTCGTTTTGCGCTGTCAACAAATCTAAACCACACCCGTATGGCTATAAACACAACGATGATTGGAAAGTTCAGTGCTTCTCGGACACATTCAAAATTATTCCTGGGCTTTCCAGAACTGGATAAAACTGGACATTACCTGTAGACGTTAAACGGTTACAGTCTGTCCGTATGTCCGTCTGTGCGTGAGGTCTGTCTATCCGCCGGTGTTCACGTCTGTCACCTGCCAACTCATACGTGTGACTCTTGTCTTTTATGGGTCTTTCACGGTCGGACCCTCCCTAACTCCCCCTCTGCTCCCAGACCTCCCCGCCTCCCCCTCACCTCAATGCAGGCCTTTGACCCCAATGTCAATCGTACCACTGCCCCTCTACTGCAGCTAGGGCAAGCCCTATTCATTTCTAACTACGTTGTGGAATTCAATGGACTGAATAGACACAATAGCCACGAGGGGCTTTCTAAGGTTTCCGCTGGTCAAATGTGTTACATTTGTGTTATACACACCGGCTGTTTAAAAAAAACAAAACAAGTTCAGTAGGGTATTCAGGGAGATTTCACTCAAATTTTATTTATTGTGTGTTTTCTGGGGTTATTAGGTGAGGACTGGGTTGGTTCAAACAAGAAAAATGTTTTGTTTTCCTGTTCTGATGCAGATATTCTACAGCACTGCGTCTGTGCTTATACTGAATGAGTTTATTATTAATGACATGTGGAACATTTTACAATGATTTCATGCAGACCAAATTATCATTTTCTTCAGGCAGTATATCTTCATGCAGTATATCTTCATGCAGCATATCAACTAAGACTAAATGATCGTTCTCTTCATGCTGTCTATCTTCATGCAGTATATCTGCATGCAGTCTATCTCTGCGGTGAAGCTCACTTGCATTTCACGCACAATCCTTTCAATGCACCACCTTTCTCCGACGCAATAAAACGAGCCATCTGTAGCCTTTGTCTTAGTGCAGGGACGGACGGAAGCCCATGCACACCTCTTTCTTAATTAATGCATGCAACGCCATGCTCTGTGGTGGAGCTCTTGTCCTGCTAATCCTATTAGGAGCAGGGTTTCATTCTATACGTCCATCGGGTGGGGAGAGGAGGTGTGCAAATGTAAGCTTCCGGATAAGCTGCCCAAAGAGGTTTCAGTCCAACGGGAGATTTCCGGGGAGGAAATCATATATTCTGTTTTGAAAGCTGAACATTCATCCTGCTGGCTATCCTGCATGCTTTATTTCCAATATATTGATATGTTGCAGTATAATATTGTCAGTATAACTTGAGAGATTAGCTAGCGAAAATGCTTATTTAAAATGCAGAAATACTATTTATTTGTCTCCAAATGCATGCACTGTGTTGTGCCACACTGAAGTAAAACAAAACCAAAATTAAAAACATACAAATGGTTACATAACAGGCATGACAGGTTATTCTGAGAGAAGAATTAACACGAGCCCAGGTCTGACGTGTGTGTGTGTGTGAAGGAATGTGTTTGTGTGACCAAGTGAAAGCAATGAGACAGTGATGAGGGGCAGTACACACTACGCACGTGCGTGTGCATGTGTGTGTGTGTGTGTGTGTTTGTGCATGCCTGTTATTGTTATTATTTGACTCTAGAGTCACCTGACTTGTCTCGTGTGGAGTATGTCACATGACACACACACACACACACACACACACACACACACACACACTCAGATCAGAGAAGATCATAATAGTGGAGCCAATAACAAATAGTTCTGTCTAAAAGCGTTTCTGGGAAAAGACTGGTATGATCCTGCTCTAGAAATATTTACCACAGAATATAGGACCAGTGCCAAACACAGATACAAGCGTATGCATAATGTATTCTTCACATGATCTTTAGTTCATATATGCAGAAAACAAAGGTTTCCAACATGGGTGTATAGTTTGTGTATAGCATAAACGTGTGTGTGTGTGTGTGTTGGCACTGTTATCTATTATACACTGGTGAACCAGCACTCAGTGAAGTGCGATATCCTGTGTTTAATTTCCTCCTCAGCGGTCTCTAGATGGAAAACGGTCTCTAGATGGAAAACGTCTTTTTTGGTTAAAAGCGCTGGCCTGGGCATGTAGAAAAAAAAGCATCTTAAACGGTTGTTATAGGAAACACCAGGTCTCACTACGCACTTGTGATTGGTCAACTGTCAAAAAGGCTGAAGACCTAGGGCGTTTTCTTCTGAGAAGTTCTGAGAACTTTTCTCAACTGAAAAAGAAGCACAGAGCTGCTGATAAAAAGCGCCTGTGACAATGTTTAAGTTCAGAGCCTGTGGTGCTTTAAAAAACACGGTCCGCTCCATAGGGTTATAATGTAATAAAGAGGCCGACAGTTTACAAAAAGTTACGTCTAAACGCGGCCTAACAAGAACACTGCGAAAGGTCTTACGATTTTTTGTGATACCGTAACAACGCATGCATAAATTACCAAACTAATGTAAACATTGTACAGTATAGCCACAAATGCACCGCAAATTGTCAAAAATTTATTCTCATCACTTTTGTGAGGGCAAAATAAATTTAGTTCAACATGGTTGAAACTATGATTCAGTTGACTCAGCAACATATGTCTAATTTCAAAATGAAAATGTCCAGATGTGGAGAAAAGCTTTTATTTATACAACCGACTCTTTTCTTATTAATCTTTAATTATTGTCAATCATTAAATAAAATAAAATACTACTTTAATCTGTTCCCCTGAGCAACATGTAAATGTAATCAGATTATGTTACAAAATGTAAGTAATCCAAAAATTACATTATTGATTATAATTTTAGTCTGGTAACTAGTAACTGTAACAGATTACATTAAAAAGTAACCTATAACCTTGTGCATGGACCCCTCACATGCTTATGTTTGAAACAGGGTGGGCATTCAGCTGAGTGAAGCAATCGCTTTATAAGACAGGTGGAAATACACCGACACCCTCTTCCCTCTTCCATTGATTGAGAGATGGATATCTAGGGGGTCTTTAGCATATAGTGGGCTCTGTAGCAGCTGTTTGTTAAAAGCTATACTAGCTAGAAATGTATTATGTACACACACACATACAAATATACACTCATGTTTAATGTAGTAGCACCTTTGTTTACAGGCACTATAAACTAATCAATACCCTATCAAACGCAAGCAGACACACACACAGACACACACACACACACACACACACACACACACACACACACGCACATACTGTACACGTACACACACACACACACACACGCAATTGGAACAACCACACTTGTCTGTCCATTAATCATGTAGTGACAATATATGTACACCTTACGGGGGGAATATGCTGCCTTGGTCAAGGATAGCGTGATAGCGTGGTGGTGTTCCCTGAGCTGGGTAAGTGAACTGTGCAGAGTCAGTGGATGTTTGTTGGCCATCTACTGCTCGGTGGAGAAGTGTCGTCAAGAGGAGATGCTGACATGGTCCGGGACAATGTGGGGATGGTGGTGGCTACCGCTGCTGCAGACATGTCTCCCAATACAGACAAACTCTATGGTTGTTGAGCGGTCCTGGTCGTGACTAGTGCATGGACACTTCCTTGGACCTGGGACTCCTGTGGCGTCTGTTAATGCTACAATTGACAGACCACTCTTAATTAACTAACTTACTAAATGCTTTAATTTCTCTGATATGTTAGTTCTTAAGTACGGCACAATGTGAAACATATTATTTAAAGTATTATTGCTAAATCTAGTTTGTACTTACCTTTTTTCCCATGGTAAGTTTTTCCTTGCCCGGGGGGAGGAGCAGGTTAAGGGGGTGTTGTTTGTTTCCATGTGAAATGTAGGTTGTAAAGCCCTTTGAGACTGCAATGTGATTAAGGGATATATAACTAAACCTGACTTGACTTGACAATGGTATTTCTGCAGCAAACTGTTTTGGGGGTAAATGTACTTTGTTTCAAGCTATGCATGGTAGATTTAGCTGTCTGGGCGCTGCTTACGTCAGCCTTCACAGCACAATGCTATTAGTGACACGGCCACTTAAAGGTTAAGTCAGCTATTGCAAGATAAATGTAAGATAATACACTTTTTTTGTCAAATACACCAAATATCTCCTAGCATTTAGCTAGTTTAACCGTTCTCTGTGCCCGTTAAAAAAATAATCAGATAATTCTACACAGGCCGTAAATAGAAACATGAACAAAGCGGCTCACATCAACATAGCCGTATTACTTGCAAGTGTTAGGAGTCTGTGTGGACACTGAAAACAAGTCTGGTATTTCTACACAACCCTGGCTCTGTAAATGGGACAACGTCTCTGCAAACACAAACAAAGTGGTGGAGGCCAAACCACACAACACTATCCCAGCCTTGGAAATGCGCGTCTAACATGTGGGGTGGAGCTTCTGAGGGAGCACCCTATGACATTGAAGGGAGCATCCCTGACCACACCTTTAAGACTTTTTAAGACTTGAACGCTGCAGTTCCCATCATGCCTGGGGCCACCAGGAGGTCAGGGTCAGACACAAAAATAAATGTAAGTAAGATACGTGCAACAGACTAGAAAGTTAAGCTACGAGATGTAAAGCCTGAAAAAGGATGGATGGCTTCCAGAATTGATTTGACCGTTTACATTAAAAATTGTTTGAGACTTTTTAGCCAATATCTTCTGACATAGTTTAGTAATTCATTTATTATTTACTTAATTAACATGTATGGGTAATCTAAGTAACCATGGAAACCTTTGGTCATCACATTGACCTGTGATTGTCTCTGCAGTAGGTGTCATTTCACGCTTAGTGTGTGTGTGTGTGTGTGCAAGGGGTCAGTGGTGGGCTGTGCATTTATCAAGTGGTGTCAACATTAACTATACATGTAGGTGCCAACCCATCCTCATCCTACAAAAAAAGACCTCTGTGTGGTATCTTTGACGTTCTAAACCCATTGTCTGATATCTATCTATATCTATACTTTATTATTCAGTCATTATTGTGGTACTGTAATGTGGCCTCTGTTATTAGAATGTTCTTGTTCTCTATTGCATGTTCAGGCTTAATTAGTTTGACTCTAATGTACGGTAGCTAAATGCTCGGTGACGGGATAAAATCTACAACACCACAGTATTAAACTGGGGGATTGATGGACCTAACCCAACTCTACATTTCCTGTGCATTGTTGTTTCATTGTCCCAACCTATTTTTATTTACTTATTCATTCATTTATTTGTATTTATTTATTTAGTTATTAAGACAAATTGGTCCATACAGTAAGATGTTGTCTTAGTGGTCCCTGTTTGGGCCCAATTAGCGCTGCATGCTTCAGCATGTCTGGTCCTACAGCACCTTAGCATCAAAGGCACCAGGGCAAAATGTGGCTTTTATCTCAATGTGCTGTACAGGCTTCTTTCATCCCGGTATAATCATAATTAGACATATAACATGTGCACGCGCACGCACACACACATGTGCACACACACGCACACGCAAACATTAGTATGCGCATGCAATTTCAAACAATAACAAACTAAGCAAAACTATACTAAAAACAGCAAGTATATGTTAGATCCAGTGTTGGGCAAGCTTCTCAGGAATAGTAATAACTTACTTATTACTAATAATAATAGTACTTTACATATCAAGTAATTAGTTACATTACTAGTTACATTACTATATTACTTTCACAATCACTACCCTGCCTCGCCCCTTCAGAAAATAAATGTTTTTTTATATAAAAATGTATTCATGACCATAGGTGAGGGTAGGAACGGAAATTGCCCAGTAGATCGAGAGCTTTGCCTTCCAGCTCAGCTCAGTGTAACAGTGTTAGCAAATCCACAGCAAAAACATTATTTTGGAATAAGGAGATATTACTTTATGTTTATATGGTTATTGATTACTGATTGGTTATTTCTTACAAATAACCAATAAAGGGTTTAGTCATGGCTAAATCAGGTGTGTGTGTGTGTGTGTGTGTGTGCTTTAGTTCATTATTATTATGTTATTGGGTGACCGTTTAAATAAATAATAATACATTAATCTAATTTCTCTTGCTAACATGGTATTTCTACACTCACCAACAGGGGAGTTTACATACAGTACGTCTTGCATTTACATATATCAAGATGGCAGGGAGACAAACAGATCATGTGATTTATTGTTTGTGTGTATTGTCATGCGTATATACAGTCAGACTGCAAATGGTTATAACCAATGCGTGTGTGTGTGTGTGTGTGTGTGTGTGTGTGTGTGTCTCTGAGGCTTATTTGCACTTGTGTAGGCTTGACTGTGAGCATAGAACAAATTGCTCTGTGTGTGTGTGTGTGATGTCTACAGTGTGGTTTTACACGTGTGTGTGTCGTCATGATTTGCTTGTTCACGGCTCCGTGTGTGTGTGTGTGTGTGTGTGTGTGTGTGTGTGTGTGTGTGACCAGACAGTGTGAACGTGACTTGGGTGTCTGGAACACCGAGTTCAGACACACGCCCCCACCCCCAATCTCTCTCCCTCTCTCTCTCTCCCTCTCTCTCCCTCTCTCTCTCTCTCTCTCTCTCTCTCTCTCTCTCTCTCTCCCTCTCTCTCCATCGCTCTCTCTCTCTCTCTCTCCCTCTCTC
>JAODTR010006236.1:0-10904 GCA_025399935.1 Amblyopsis rosae
CACACACACACACACACACACACACACACACACACACACACACACACACACACACACACACACACACACACACATGGTCAAATTCAATTAAGTGCCAGTTCTATAACATATACACTTGAATGCAGAGCACAGTATTTAATAATAGGAGGGTTTTACAGTACAATGTAGGAGAATGTTAGTGTTTTCTAAGAGCAAGGATATTTAGAACCAAGGTTAGGTTACCTGAACAGACAGAGGATGGCACTGCCGGTTGTCAAGGCGATGAGAGACAGACTGTGTCCTAATGTGTAGAGTGTCTGAACCACCATGTAGAATACAAGCTGGAACACACACACAGACACACACACTCAGAAAGTAAATTAAACGTTTTATTGTGTTTATATGTATGTAATCCTGTTTTGTGTGAGAAAGTGTGTCTCTTATCTAGTTTCCTCAGAAACAAAACCGTGTGTGTGTGATTTCCTTTTTTGTGTTCACGTCAGACCCATGCGAGGGCTGCTCTCATTGTGCGTGATTTATGTGTGAGACAACCTCTCTCTCTAAATAGTCCAAACCCATTGTTCTCTAACTGTATCACACATTCTCTCTCTCTCGCACACACGTGCGCGCGCACACACAGTTTCAGGACCGTGGTGTAGCTAAAAGCCTTACCAGCTTTACATACTGGTTTAGAACACAGCTTAGAGCATGCAGTATTGCATTGCAGATGCAGTATCATCATTTCAAAATCCAAACCCACAATGTTGAAACTATGGATTGAAAGCCGGGTGTGATTTGTGCCTGGTACGGAAGCCTGTCATCATCCGGCTTTATAGTATAACATTTATGACATTATATCGTGTCTTCCTAAAGGAAGTTAAGAAACAAAATAATTTATGCAAAGCTTTAAAAGGCTTTTATTTTAATTGTTTTCATTCACTATGACCTTAGACTGGTTACAGTAAGGTCAGACATTTTAAAAGCGCCATTGATCATTATTAACTAGAACTATTTTCCAACTAGGGGATTTTCACTTGCGTGTGGGAGCGACTGCTTATCAACAGAAATCGTCAGGTCGCTGGTTGACTCTTCGGTATAGCCGCTGGACCGACCGCTGATAGAAACCTTTGCTAGCGATTCAAATTTAATATCGGCCGCGAGAGGTCATAGATATTGCTAGCGTCTCTCCACCAATCAGACTGACTAGTTAAAAGGTGTCAGGCTTTTTTGCAGTCATATCAATATAAAAAATACAAAATCTTAACATTTGGAACATCAATTTTTTCCAGCAGCCCAAAACAAGTAAACAGTTGCATGATAGACACACTGCAGTGGATTAAAGAATGTGAGTGACTGCTAGCTAGCCCCAATGTTGGCAGAGCTACGCAGCTCTAGGCTGGACACACTGCATCGATGACATTAAACTGTTTTGTACTGCAGTGTTGGTTGATCAAGGTAGAGAGGTTTGCGTTAGCTGTTGGTATTATGTAAATATGAAACTAATTCAGTTTCCAGATCACGGCAAATCATGGTATGGGTATGCGCCGTGTTGCTCGCCTGTACTATCTTTCCTACAAATCATTCGTCTTCTCTTCTTTTACTTTTGAATTAATAAAAGTCTACATTTGATAACGCAAGCTCTAGGCTTCTAGATTGTGGTGTCTGGTTTTCTCTGGTGTCCTGTCCGTGCAAAAGGCATCTGAAAAAGCGTCCTCGCTCGAGCATGTGTTTGTACGTGGAACCTGCACAATCGCGACTAGTGAAATGCTAATTAGGTTGTTGCTAGATGACTCTCAGACGCTATTCCACGCCTTGGTGTAGTTTTATTACACAAATGGTCTTTAGACAACCTCTAACACACATGCACTATGCACTATGTGCATGTGTGTACACAAATCCAGAACACTAACAATGCACTTGACTGATTCTCTGATGTCAAAAGTTCTAGACATTGCCATACAACAACTGCACCATTTGCATCAGTCATAATGTACAACACACAGTATTCTGCTGGCTCTGGTTGGTAGTTTAAGGTTAAATGCCATGGTCAATCAATGAAATGTGTTGGGCAACCATGTCAGTAAAATAGTAAATATTAGCCAGCAGGCCTAACCTACAGTAGCTTGGTCTAAACTAAGCCTGGCTTTGCAGCTGGCTTTGTCTGGCAAATCTCATTTCATAATGGTTTGTCATAGGCAGTGCCAATACCTACTTGTCATTGACCAGTTCATTTTGGCACCACCTATACTCTACTGTCTCTCTGGTTCTCTCTAGTATTTCTCACATTCACGTTTGTTAACACTTAATCTGAAGTAATACAGGGAATACAGACCAGGCCTGTCTCTCTACCTTGTCTTGTACTGGTTCAGCTTCACATGCACTGGAGATGTTGGGAAAGATTTCAGACCATCCCTCTGCTGTGCAGGTCTTGCTGATATTACCTGGAAGACAGTGCTTCTTCATTGAGAAAAATATGTAGATAATATCTTCTGTATCTTTCGTTGACACTTATTCTCGTAACTCAGTGTTCCGGTGTTTTATAACATTCAGACAGATGCTATGGGATGTCGGCATGTGATACAGGATTAACAGAGAGATGAACAGATGAATACATACTAACATTGTGTTCGAAGGAATGTGTGGATTGCATGCCTGGTACTAATACTGGTTGAGTGTTTACATGTGTATGAGTTGACATACCACATAACCTCATGTGCCAGGTGGTTTGTTTCACAGTTCACACAACCATCTGGGAAACTGTCCAGTGAAAGTGTTTGGAAAATGGCAGGTACTTTCAATAGAATACGTCAGGCGATTGGGTGAACCAACTGTCTATCACCATCTAGCCCAGGCTAACATCACACCTAGACCACGCCCATATCTGCCAGGAAGCAAGAACTCAAAGCCTGTCCGGATTGATACTCGCGACAAAGTCAAATTGGAGCTTGCGAAATCAGGATGGTATCACGAGGTTATCAGTGTGTATTAACCTCTATTATGGCACATTATATCACAACAATTTGTATTACACACAATCAGTTCCATAATCTAAATGACTTGGTCATCACATTAACATGAATAACCTTTAATGATATGAGGTAGCATAATATTACCTTGACATTACATAATGTAACATAACATGGTTTTACAGTAGATACTGCAACATTACATACTGTAACAAGAAATGAAGTCACATGACATGATGTAACATGACAGAACATGGCATAATAAGATGTTAAAATCCAACCGTTTCTGTTGAACCAGGTCTTCAGAAAAGGGGGGCACGGGATTGTGACAGTCTCTCCAATCTTGGCATTCTCCCAACATGAAATGTTGTCCCATGATCCTTTGCATACTGGGCCTGGCAAAAAACAAAACATAAAAAAAACTATATATAGGAGATTAAGTGTATACATATACAGGTATAATATACAGTATATATACTGTGTATATATACAGTTTATGCCAACATTATATGCATAGTATATGCAGATATTTCGCTATATTGATATTTCAATATAGATTCCAGAAAGATCTCAAGAAGGTCCAGGTTCAAATTAACTATTTATTTTAGTTTATTCAACAGACATATGTAATTTATTGAAGAAAGATTATGAGAGACTAGGAAACAAACAGCTCAAATAACCCAATCCAGAATGCATGTGATGACCAATATATACAGTGTATATATATATATATATATATACACACAGTATATATACAATATACTGTATATGTATACTGTATCTCTAGCTCTCTCTGAGAGAATGAGAGAGAGAGAGCTAGATATACTGTATAGAGAGAGCCAGAGAGTGAGAGCTAGATATACAGTATAGAGAGAGCGAGAGAGAGAGCTAGATATACAGTATAGAGAGAGCGAAAGAGAGAGAGAGAGAGAGGTCTAGATATACAGTATAGAGAGAGAGAGAGAGAGAGAGAGGTCTAGATATACAGTATATGTATACAGTATATGTATACTGTATATCTAGACCTCAGGGAGAGGTGCAAGCTGAACGAAAACATCTGGAAAAGAACATGTCAGTTCACACACACACAAGCAAACCTGCCCCTTCAAATATGCTAGCCAACATTGGCGTAGTGTATTTGTTTTCCTTTAAATACAAAGACATTTCTGTTATGTATAAGGTTACAGGTAATGTAGGGACATTCTGTCGCACATTCGTGTGTTGTCACGACAACACAGTTTACGGTAATATGACTGATTACGGTGTGTGTGACATGATACATGAAACACGTGAGTAAAGTTCTGCTTTTGGAAAGTCACTAGTGTGGATGCGTTTCATTACACCCACGAGTGAGATACAACAATTTCCACCATCCGTTCATGCAGAAAAGGCACAAATTGTTCCATAAGAATTCACCAGAATACAGAAAATGAAACGTTTGATTTTTAAAATGTTCCAGGGGAGGACCCCCAGAATACCCACTTTATATAAACAAAATCTACGCCCATGCTAGCCAAACCTCTACTTTTTCTATTGCAGATTGCAGCTGACTATAACCTAGGGTACCCTAAAGCAGTGTTTTTCAACCTTTTTTGAGCCACAGCACTTTTTTTTTTCTTGAAAAAATCCAGCGGCACATCACCAAACAAAATAATTACATGACGCATTATAACCTAATACAGCATATTTAAAGACAATTTGGTCTCTCAATTTGTTTATACTCACTCAGTGTGAAACCTGGGCCTGCTTAGATGAACATAAAGATGATATCCCAATTAAGAGAGATTGGAAAATTTCCCACGGCACACCTGTCGATCTCTCACAGCACAATGGTTGAAAAACACTGCCCTAAAGGGTCTGGGCACGATGCTCCATTGGGAAGTGTTAACAGCCATTGCCTCATACTGGGCATAGACTTCTGGTTCATTTTGAAACTATTGGACAGCCTTTAACCAGTCAGTGTTCCTACAATTGTTTGTATCGCTTCACAACCATTTAGAAACAAGCTTGACTTCAACGTCATCTCTCTAACCCACCCTGATTGGGCCTCCAGCAGGGTGGCTGTGAAAACACTAACGCTAACAGGCTTTCCAGATTGTAATCTCAGAGAAAATTCTGTTGAAAAAGTCTGACAGCCAGTAAAGAGCGAACCACAACACTGACACCAAAATCTAGATGCCTGCTGCTTGCGTTATTAAATGTTATTATTAAATTAAACCTTTCTATGCCTTTTGTTAATTCAAAATGAAATTAAGAGAAGACGAAGGAGTCATAGGAAACATAAACAGGAGCGCAACACGACGAATATCCATCCATTTGCCGTGATTTGGAGGTCATGTTGAAATGCAAACAGTAAACAGTTTAGCGTACTTGTGTTTGGGCTGCTGAATAAAAATAAATGTTCTCACAGTTATTAGGTTTTTGTGTTTTTTTATATTGATATTACTCCACAAGAAAGCCTGAAAAACATTTACCTAGATTCTGATTGGTGTAAACGCTAGTAATTTCCTTCATCTCTCGCTGCTGATTCAAAATTTGAATCGCTAGAAAAAGTTGATAGAGCGTTGGGTTTCGGTGAATAGGAGCGGTCGGTCCAGCGGCTACGCCAAAGAGTTTACCAGCAACCTGGCGATTTCTGTTGATATGCAGTCGCTCCCACGCGCACGAACGAACATTGCTGCAGTGTAGTTCTAGCTTAAAATGTTTTAAATGAAAACTTTTCATTTAAGATGAGTGAATCAGTTATTTGGCATGCATCGCAAATGAATGCTGAATTATAATGAGAAAAAAGTCTTAATGCGTTCTGAACAAATTAATTTATTGTAGCCTAATTAAAATCAAGCCAGCATTATGGGGTGTCTTGGCAGATCAAGCGTTTCTCAGTTAGAAATATTGGCAAATCTTCATGAAACTAAATACAGAATCATCCTAATGACAGGAAAATGTAATTATCAATCCTACTTAGTGTAACGGTGGCCAGCAGGTAGCTGTGCGGTGTTAATCCTCACTCTCCGACACCTCATAGGACACTCTCGCGACGCAGGCCAGGGCCCATGGGTTTTTGGCCTGCCTTGTAGGAGCGTCTGCTCTCTGCGTGGGAGATCGGGGTTCGATTCCCCGAGGGGGAAGGACGATCTCCGTCACATTAGTATACAACAGTATAGGACTTTTCACTAAAACGTGATATTTAGAATATGCCAATGTGGATGTTGTGCATGTAACACAGCTTCTGCACTGAATTGTATTCTGATGGAATCAGTTAAATTAAGTATTGAATCTTCATCTTAGGGTACTGTACCATTTAAGAAATCCAAAAGATATACAGTAAATAAGATTGCCATTATAACACATTTAAAAAAAAGTTATATTTGCTATAATGTAATAAACTACAATTAGATTCTCTGTTTTGGGGTTGAAAAATTGAGTTTATTAAATTAATAAAGATGATTGTACCTTAACTTTTATTTAAGGTTTATTTAATAGAAAATATAAATATATTTAATTCTACTTTAATTATACAATGAAAATATATTTACAAAAAAAAATGTAATAAAAGAATAATAGTAAAGAAAACATTTACATAACAGGCACCTCACAACCAACTGAGATGCTAAGATCCACTGGAATGAAAGACTGCAGAGCAGGCTAGGATTTACAGCAGCATGTCACCCATCATGTTAACACTGGCCAACAGCGTATAAACACCGGCTGCACTGCTTATATTTGTGTCTGGACTGCTGGGAGAGTGATCATTTGAAGAGGTTATAGGTGCAGTGGAGAGCAGGGAGGTTGTAGTGAGAGTATGGGGACATGTTTCAAACCACAACAACAATGATATTACAATGCTGGTTTCCATAATAAATCCAGAATGCTCTCAGACACAAACTGAGGGATTAATGGGGGGTAAAACACAGTATTTATGCTTCAGTAGGGTTTGACCTTTTGGTGTGGGGCCAGAGCCTTGCTGCCTCAGTCTCTTCAGACAATCAGTGTGATCTCTCTCCAGCGCCAGCTGAAAGGTACAGGTCAAATGCCGGCTGCTCACCTATGGACAGACAATGTAGCTGTCTATCAACAGTTCTGTCAGGAAATGACACTGTCTATCAACCAATCACCTTTAGTATTTTTAGGCGCTAGTGGGGTCTTCAAGTCAGTCAGTCCTTCCCATAATGAGGGTGTCACTTTTAGCTACTATATGTGAATTTGTTCTGAGTAATGCTTAAGCTTAAGGAGTTCAAATATTTGACATTTACTTTTCATCAGGACACTCGACAACATTTACTGCAAACACGTGTCTTTTGTATGATTCAGCAATGCACATTTAAAAATACCCCTTAGAAAGTATTATTTGTCATTACTAATGTACGTCTGAACGTTTGTTAATGCCTGTGACTATGAGAAGCAATACCGGACAGTGTGTGTGTGTGTGTGTGTGTGTGTGTGTGTGTGTGTGTGTGTGTGTGTAATGGAGCCACCAAATTAGCTTTAGCTTTAGCAGGCTGATAGCACCTATAGGGTCTTGTGCTACTCTCTGAACCAAACAGGCAATGGACCAGTGTGAGCAAGAAAGAATATTGGGCAGTCTCTGTCACAAAGCAGAACCATGGAAACCAAGGTAGATGATAATGCATATTTTATGTGACTAGCAAACAAATAATGTGAAGATCAAAACACACACACGTGCACGCACAAACGCGCAGACACACACATGAATAGACGACAGAAGGCTGACAGACTACAGTACATAATTAGGACATATAACAGTATGTCAAAATGTTCACCAGGCAGAATATATCATCTGACATTCTCCTAACCAGTGAACACCTTATTTTCCTTTGAAACATTGATGAATTGAAGTCAGTAGTGAGTGTCATATTTAATGGAGGGAGGGTGTGTTGGAGGTGGGAGTAGGATTATTACCACTGGTGTTGCACGGCTGTTGCATGCCAAATCACACCTGTAGCCTACTAGAGAGCAGTTCAAGGTTGTGTTAACCAGCTCTAAGCATGTTTATTAGAACCAAAATTCAAGTGAGATATGCTAGTGATTGGGTGGACAGGCTCCTGTTTAGAAGTAATGGGCAGGGTATCTTTATTCTTTGTCATTGTATACTTTAGAGGCACATCACATTAAACCAGATGTATGCACTGCAACAAACCAGCAGGAAGATTACATTTGAATATATATCTCTCTAGGCTTGTTATAGTCAAGTTACAAACATTTGCCACAGCTGGGAAATATGGGAAAATATATGGTTCAGACAGTTCAGTTCAAAATTGGCCAGCATTTCCGTTTAGACTTGGTTGTATGCTAATGCTTGCAAAAGTTCTCAGTGATTTGTCTCAAGTGGCTTTGTATCAGAAACAATCAGCCAGTATGTGAAAGATAAACTGATTTTTTTTGTTTTAATGAATCAGAGATGATTCCCTAATTTACAGTTGTGAGGGGGTTCAGGATAATCACCCACTTGTGGGATGCAACACAGGATATATCCCCTCAACAGGAAGATATTGTTTAGCTTGTTTAGGGTGTCTTTTTATCTGACAGTCATGGTGAACTGGATTAGTATACAACACAGTGATTAGTGCTGTTTAGTGCTGAGGTCAGTTATCTGCTGCTAAATAACAGAGTGATTTTTCTTTCATGTTTTTCTGATAGATGACTATTCATATTCTGCATGGTCTGCCTCTACCATGTGCTTTCCAATAGAGAACAGCATTCCTCGCCAAACGGTTGTAGGTAGAACACCTCATAAGCTCCCATCTGTTCAGTTGTATTAAGTGTGGTCTATTCCTGGTAGCCTATGACGCTGCCAATAAAGAGACTTTATTCCACATACACAACAGTACTGGCACAGCACATGGTGCCAAAGTTAGGCTATTCCAGACTCAGGGCGTCAAGTGTGACCCAGGATACAGACACAGCATCACCGGACCCCAGGACAGCTGTGGTCCAGTGACACTGCTGACATCTGCTGCAGCCAGGCAGGCTTCGCTGGTGGCCTAGTCTGCTAACACACATGGCTTCGTTCCTCACATTGGACCTCATCTACTGCAGCTTATCTGATTGGCTAATACAATAATATGAAAATGTATTTAAAATATTTATTTTATCATGGCAGTGCAAAAACGGCAGCATTGCTTGAGGCTTGGACAGTGCCTTATGAGGTGAGCAGCTCTGTAAACCAAACATAATGAGCATGTAGCAAGAGGCATCTCACTGAAGGATTCGTGGAAAATCTGAATTTATGCAAACCTTATCCAAATATTCAAATATTCAGCTCAGCACAGCAACATTGCTATTAATGAAATAATGCACATAATTCAAATAGCAACAGCACACAAATGAGGATATACTCTGAATTAGTATAATAGCTTTGCATTGATTGCATACTGTAAAGGGCCTTCTGTAGATTGATACTGTAGATGGATCAATATATTGTTGTCTGCTACATGGCCCCTCCAGGCTTCCGTTGGTGACTCCACTAAATACATAGCCATATATTATATATCCCCATATCTGAACATCTATAGCCTATAGTTCAAATGTTATACTGTAGCGTACTGTAGTCAGCTATTGCAAGCTAAATGTAAGCCAATACACTTTTTGTCAAATTCACCAAATATCTCCTTGCATTTCGCTAGTTTACTGTTCTCTGTGCGTGTTGAAAAAATAACCTGATACTCCTACACAGCCCTGACTCCGTAAATAGTAACATAAACAAAGTGGCGAACATTGTTCATATCAACAAAGCCGTAACACGCCTTGCTTCACAATGCATTTCTATGTGTGAGGTGGCGCCGCGGAGGACCATGGAGCGATGCTGTTTTGATTTGAGCTCGAAGTTAACAAGAATGACTGAACCTGCCTTAACCTCTGTGGATCAGTGAAATGCTGCAGCATATGCCTATTTTCTTATTCTTATATACTGTAATTACTTCAATGAGTCTAAAAGTGGGAAATATTTTTGGGGATTTTGGGGATTTAAAAAACTTAATTAACTGATCTGAACTGAATATTTCATTTGTGGCATGAGGTAACACTATTCTAGCTTCAAAGACGCTTTCTTCTGTCCATGGAGAGTGCATTGACCAAATGAGAGCGGAATCTCTATTTTTTTTATGCGCACTGTAGAGTAGCTGTGTTGACATAAGCAAGGTAGAAAATAAAATACAATTAGTACGGCCTAATGTAAATGTAGGCCCCATGCGCATTACAGAAGGGCAGAACTAGAATGGTTTTAAGCAAACAGCGGGAGCACTACAGGAGAGAGACCATTGGACAAGGACAACAAGGGGCAGGTGAAACTCATCAATGAACCATGGGAGGTGGGAACAGTGACAATGAACAGAGACATGAGAGACAAGGAAAAACACTGACTGACAACACTGTAACCGATACAAAGCTGTGAATTGCAAATGTAATAAAATGTGAATAACTTTTAAAAATAGGCCTAATTAGGGTCCTATAATAACAGGAAAAAAATATATGAACAATATCATTTTGAGGATTCTGGGTGTTCTAAAAGTGCCTCTAAGCTTAGCGCCATCAGTCTCTAGACTGACACATCCCGTGCATGCTAACCCTAGAATGCACAACATATTGAATACTTATAATGCATGACATGAGTCCAAATGGACCCGTATTCATTTTCTATGGGATTTGATTAAGAAGAGGTCACTTTGTTCCTATTTAAAAACCAATTAATCTCATTCAAGATATTCAATAATGATCATGTTTTGAATCATTCAAAATTATATTTGTTTTTCCTTTCTAAAATGTTTATTACAAATCATTGCTGTTTTCCTATACCCCATTTTGCCCATATTGGTAATGGGGACACAAAAATTTCTGATGTTATTTTATGTATTGGAGTGGTTATTTTTGTTGCTTTATCTCTCAAGTTACAGGCTTTCTCAATTGCTAAGACACATTTCTTGAAGCCTTCATGAATTTTAT
>JAODTR010006237.1:0-10904 GCA_025399935.1 Amblyopsis rosae
GGACGTACAAGTGCACGTTGACAACATACCTCCTGCTTCTGTATCATTGGAAATGCTTAGTTACAATAGTCAAGTCAAGAGTGTTTAGCTATCTGGTGATGTGTGCCTTGCAACGTGCTCAGGTGCCAGAATAGTTATAGAGGATAGAGTTGGCCTCCATGTTTAAACAAAAATACTCAGGGTTTTGTAAACAAATATACATTAAGCTTAAATGGCAAACTTTTTGATTGTCTATGAATGATTGTAAACTTACTTCAAGCCAAGCCTCTTAATTTTTATACTTACATTAAGCAGTGAAAATTCATGTTGGGAAAAGCAGTAAAATGGCTTTGTTACAAAGGCGGGAGGTATTTGTGGGCTTAACTACATTCATTTTGCTCCTGGCATTTTGATGGTAAAACACTTAGCTCAGGAATTCTCATTCCCTTTGTGCACCAGTGTAATGAACACAAACCCATAATTGTTTCTCACCCATGGGCACTAACTGGGCTTTTTAATTTTCCATTGCTGGCTTAGTAGCTGTGCCAAGTTTTCTTCAGGTACTGCAGGCTCACAGGGAGCATGGCATGAGAAACAAGCCAAGCCAGCTCTGAAGATATCTAATTCAAAATACTTTCCAGAATTCAGTCTGACTTCCTCTTCCATTTGATGGCTATTATCAAATAGACACAACATAATGTAAATGCATAGATTCAAATAGCAAGTTTCCTATGTCATATATAGGCATCATTCAAAGAAACGGCATCATCTTTAAGAGTTTATGTATGTATCTATATTGTTGTCAATCCTTATTTAGCATACCTATAATTGACAATTATTTGAATACCTATGTAACTGTTGTCTAATATTATACATTGTACATCACACTGTACTTCGATAATATGATATATTTCTTTATTATCTTCAAGTGTTAAACTTCAAACTTCTATTAAGTCTGAAATTGTCTGACGAGATTAGCAAACCAAACGAGATTAGCAAAGAAATGGCAGGTTTGTTTAATTAAACAAATTGCATTAAGATTGTGTATATGTTAATATTTTATTCCAATGAGGGTTTGAGAATATATTTAAAACCACTTGAATAAAACTGGTAAGTTGTTATGTTGTGAAAAACCATTTAAGCATATGACAAGGGCATGGCAAATACATTTTGAGGAATGCTCCAGGAGGTTTTAACAACTTCTTCACCAAATCATTACCATGACTGTCAACTATTTAAATTATCGTATGTATCAACTAACAGTGTGTGCTGTTTTAGGCCAGACTGGTGCTGTGTTCAATGAATCAACACGTTAACTTTGAATGTCGATTTTGTTCTAATCTAATGTGATCTAAATCAAACTGTTGCTAGTGAGAATGATAGTGAGAATGCTTATAGGCTACTATAGAAATGTAAGCTATTATATATTATATTGTCAGCTCAGTAACGGGTAAGGAGTTGAGGGATTATCATTTTCTACCGTCTTGTAGAAATGTCAAGTGTTGCTAAGTGAACACCAGGGGGCGATAGGTCGATCTCTCTCTATTATAGTCTGCGCCCTGCCCTATAGACGCACGAACAATCACTTTGGCTGTACTATGTGGTTACAGTTGTTTGTTGTGACATGAGTGTTAAGTAACTAAATTGTGCAGTAAGAGTGTATGGCCATCCAAAAACGAATAGAGCAACACCATTAAACTTAATTTGTTATGTTGACAGATTTACTGTCTACCTCATCTTGAACTCCTGTAGCCCATGTTACAGTAAATGATAAATCACTTTTATCACACATGTAAGAAAGTTATGTGTGTAGCCTATGTTTAACATCAGTACAATAAATATATTTTTGAGTGATACTCACAAGTGCCTGCCCACAGCAGCAAACATTCTTGATTGTATATATTTCACCCCCTACACGATCCTTGCAAGTTGACACTGAATGCACGGGAAATGCAGCTCTTCAAAATAAAACTATGACAAGGAAGAGCGTCGAACTGTCTGCTACATAATGAACATCTATATTCTATTCTTAATGTGGGTGACTGCTCTGTTTGGGTGGGCTCGCCCTCACTCTTTTTTATAGTGTTAAAACACAAGATTGGCAACACGTCTAACCAGGATGCACATATGACATGCGATGTAGTCTACCTACAACGGTAGACTTTTCCTAAACACACTTCAGATCTACTTACATCCTTGGATGTGCTCTAAGGCCGTGCGCCTGCGGATATACACAGTCAACACTCGTGAGACGCGATGGACAGATCGACCTACTAAAAGCGCATGACGGATACAAGCGCTGTCTGCTTCAAACAAATGGAGATGGATTATGGATGCTCGATGGGGTTGTTTCGTTTACGTTCACATGGAGGAAAGGTCAGCGGTCAAAGGCTGACGATCGTCGTTTACAAACCGCGACAAGCAGTTATATAGACGCGCTAGTCTGAGCGAGATCAGTGCGCGTTCACAGGTTTGCCTACAGACCAAGTTCCAACCTCCACCCCCACCCCCCATCTATTCCGTGTTCCTGTGCATACATGTGAACTGTGAGGCCTATAGCCAGGAGACAGGGAGGTGCGAATAAAACACTAACGACAATTTAATGGCTCATTAGCTTATGGTGTGGGAAGCATTGTTTTTGTATCCGTGTGGTACAGTGCGCGTGCGTGTGCTTGTGCGCGTGCACGCACGCGTGCGCCTCGCCGCATGCCTGTGGCATGAGTGTGTTCCCAGACTAACCTGGAGAGGTGAGACTCTCTGGCACCAGGCTCTCTAGGGAGCCCCAGGGGGGAGCTGAGCTGTGCCGCAGCCTATGCACACGCACACGCACGCACACGCACACAAACAGAGCTAGCAGGTTGCGTCCTCCGAAGAACACACGGTGTGTTTATTTTTACGAGGTTGTCTCTGTCACGACAAACACGCATTTGACTCGGTCAACAATACTGAACATACAGCATCGTAATCTCTACAGCTGACTGCAGGCAAACTGTATTTTATGTACATAAAGGTAACATACTGTCCGTTTGCACAGTGTTATCGGCACACACCATTTACATGCATATATTGTTCTTGTAGGCCAGGTTGTTGTCCAGGTCTTCAACAGGGAGTCCGGGACCCCTAGCGGGTCCACTGAAGTATTTTAAGGGTCCTCCAATTTATTTGAAGCTTATTTTCTTCCAAAAATTTAAATGTCAGAAAATAAACATGATCATAAATACAATATATAAATCTGTCAATTATTTTATGGGTTTGTAGCAAACTTGGCTGATACATGGACCTTATAGGCCCTACACATTGTTGGCCTGGTTAATACATATTTTATACCATATGTGATTGGGGATCCCTGTGCCTTGTATCTATCAGTCAACAACAACAACAACAACAACAACAACAATAATAATAATAATAATAATAATAATAATAATAAAATGTATATAGTGCCTTTCAAAAAACCCAAGGACACTTTACAGAGCTTTCAATATAAAACAAACATGCAAAACAAGGACAGGAACAGGCTACAGGAATGTGATGCTAGGGGAGATGGTAGGTTGTGGTGAGCAGATGGTTTTTGAGGAGTTTTTTTTATATATGTCCAGGGATGGAGCGTTGCGGATATCTGCAAGGAGGGCATTTCAGAGAGTCGGAGCTGCAGCAATGAAAGCTCTGTCTCCGAAGATACGGGGTCTGGTGTGGCGAATGGAGACCGGAGGCTCCGCGGTGGTGTATAGGGTTGGAGGAGGTCAAGGAGGTACTGCGGTGCATGGGCATGAAGGGAATTTGCAAGTGAGAAGGAGGATTTTGTAAATAATGCAAGTTTTTATTGGGAGCCAGTGTAGGTGGATAAGGGTTGGGGCGATGTGCTGCCTGGTCTTGGCGCGACCGAGGACCCTGGCAGCGGAGTTTACACAACTCTGTTGTAGGCTATGTATATAGCAGGGTTGTAGTGCTGAGTAGCCTACTGCATACGCAGGGCGCACAGTTGTGGTTTACATGCGGGCAGGTATGGGTGACTGGTCCGTGTAGTGACGGTCCGTGTAGTGACTGGTGAGTTCAGGGTCAGCTCTCTTCATGTGTTTAACATTATTAGGAGAGCTACCGTGTAATCCAGACCCAATCCTCGCGCCAATGAGGCTTTATTGGGGGTAAAAGGTCCATGGTTATGGAAGCTATTAGACAATAATGGAATATAGGCTACTACTCTTAACATCATGTCCCGGGAGGATTGTCCTTTTCACTGAAATTTCTTATTCGATTTTTAGAATTTGAATAGCTTTACTGTCATTGCGCAAAGCACATTGAAATTGTGCTACTTGAGTAGCAATCCTGACGGTACATTCAATGAATAAAACAAAGTTATAAATTTTTTGGTATATTTCTACGGTTGACCTAGAAAGTGTTTTGAACCTTACAAGGTTTGGGGGGAATTCATTTAAAGGCATATAACCAAATTGTTTAGAGAGCATGTTGTCACAGGTGAGACAGAAGACGGAAAAATATTAGGCAATAACTGTATATTTTTCTCTTTGGATTATAAGGTCACAAATATGTGAAATGACAGTAAAACAAAATCTGATAGTAAACTTTAAACACACAGTATATACTGTATATAGTATACTGTAGATTTGCATAGCTAGCTAATGTTACAGCAGACAAAAAAATAATACACAAATCCTGTCAAGTTGGAAGGCACCCGAAAGACTGACTGCTTGTCTCTCTCTCTCTCTCTCTCTCTCTCTCTCTCTCTCTCTCTCTATTAGCCTCCATTACACACAGTTTGCTATGCTGTTCAACGCCTTTAAAAAGACCATAATTACAAGGGGGGGTTTTGTATAAAGGCTGAAAACGTCCAGCACAATATTGTCTGTTGAAGATAAATCTACAGCAGCTTGCCTCCACGGTGCACCATATGCTAAACCAACAGACAGATCAGCTGTCTACCACTGTTAGTTTGTACATGCAGCCTTGCTGTTTTATTTTAATTTTAACTGAATTTGCAATGAATTTCTCAAATGGCTGAATTCAAAATGTTTCCCTGGGTTATATTATTATAAATGTTTTTATTTAATGCCTTTACTTGTCAAAGATACAGAACAAATTGTTAAATGGCTTTGTAATAGCTTCTAATGTATACTTCAAGTCAAATAAATAAAAGTTTTTCAAATCATTTAAATTGTGTTTTTTGACTGTAATAAGTAGTGAGAGAACATTTGATAATGTACAACTCCACGGGGCCTCTGAGGTCGGACCATGCACGCTGATCTTCTCTTACGCCCATGGGTTTGAAAACGGCAAGACAGCCCAAAAACATTTTCAGCCTTTAATGTCAAACTAACACGACTATACAGGCTGCCTGTCACCTTCCATTCGCTCACGTGGCGGGGGGCACAGCGAGACCTCAGTCTAACCTGAGCATGAGCCCCTGAGAGGCTGTGGTGGGGCGCTTTACTCTAAGCCCCTCCCCACTGTTCAACTGTAGAATGTGTTATCCTTTCTCCATCTTTGGACAGACATGTGGAGGTTAGGACAACACTGCAGTGGGAGCCGAAAGACTTACCAGACGAGTAATTAGGAGCGGGGTCAAGTTGAGAGAGCTAAGCCCTGTAATTCCTCTCTCTGGTCAGATATATTTAGTGGGCCCTGTTGGAGACCTCTGCACACCTCTGAAGTGAAACTGTTAATATGCACCAAACTCACATTTTATGGATTAGGAAGTTGAGTTGGGAAATATACATGTTGCCCCCAGTAAAGGAGCTTATTACTTTACAAGGCATTTAAGCATAATTAAGTAACATATTGGTCAAAATTACGTTAAATCAAATGTAGGGTATAGTGTGTGAAGTCACTGCATTTTGAACATTGTCTTAATTTAGCATGTAGTATAAAGCAATCAAGTAGACCTCCAATTTGATATATTATTACCTGGAGTTTGCATTTGTACAGCATTTACCACATAGTCCAGATGTAAATGTCACCACACAAGACTAAGACTTTACAATTCGCTCAACTTTAGACATATTTCTAGGCATGAAACAGATTTGATGAATTTGTCAGCTTCACAGTGCCAATAATGCAGGTGTCAGTTAATTTGATCATCTTCAACCAATGAGAACAAGACCCACCTGATTGGTCTATTTTATCAGCAAGTATACTGTCTAACCCCTGTCAGAACAGTGTAAATTAAAATACTTGTCATCATCATTGTACTGTATTATAAGCCTTGAAAAGCTTTTGCCTTGAGAGAGAATAAACGTATTGATAATTATTGTTACAGCAGCTCCATACAGTAAAACACATAATTTATGTTTAAGTTTAGTATGATTGTACAAATCCAGCCATGCTCAAACGATGGCACATGCCATGATTGCCATCCTATGCAATTCTTCCTGGGTCTGTGGCATGAAACTTGGGTCTGTGGCAGAGATTCAGTTTGGAGGTTTCAAGCCATAAAATACAGTATATGTTAAAAAATGACTTGGCGTAGCCACTAGTGCATGAAACATGGAGAGGCCTACATTTTCATTATGGGTTCACCATTTTGCAGACAGCAAGGCTAGGGGCTCTATGTGAACTCAACATAAGACTCAACTTAAGTCAAGAAGAGTCCATGCTGGCTAGTTCATTGTCAATGAAATTGTCCCCTACATGGGAATTTAACATAGAAACAGTAACAGTAATAAACTCTGTGCATTACTCCTTGTTTGTAGAACTCATGTGGAAACATTCAGATGACAGTTGTATTGGATTGAGAAGAAAACTAACAAAGGATGCTTGATCCTGACAAGTAATTTAGGCCTAATGAAATAAAAGGAATATGTATGTAAACATAGTTATTATGCTGTTTATATCTATTTGGTTAAATACAAATATTTTGGATCATAGCATCCTTTAAACTTAAAGGTAAAGTCAGCTACTGCAAGCTAATTGTAAGCTAATACACATTTTGTCAAATTCAACAAATATCTCCTTGTATTTTGTTAGCTTACCCCTGTGCATGTTGAAAAAACAATGTTGAAAAAAAACAATTAGATACTTATACACAACCCTGGCTCCATAAATAGCAATATAAATAAAGTGGTGAACACCACTCATATCAACATAGCCGTAGCACTACACTTTTGCTTCACAGTGCATTTCACCGCCGCGGAGCGATACCGTTTTGATGTGAGTTTGAAGTTAGCAAGAATGACCCTGACTTTAAATCATCGCCATATCTTGGATAAAGATTCCTGTTGGAGGGGCAGGGAAGATGGAGACACAGCATCCTCCTTTACATGCGCATATACCTTTAGGTAGGAGGCCTATATGAAATTGCCTTGTGATGAAAAATCTTATGTCCATTTTTTTGTGTGATATCTTCTGTGATGGCGAAGCACAGGGACATTTGCAGCATGTTCCTGAGCCCGGCGTGTTGTTGTGAGCCTTGGTGAGAAAACACACACCATGTTTTCATAGCCACAGTAGGCCTCTGCTGTTGACCTCCACCTCTGCTTTTATGTGGCCAAATGCTACGCTAACCACAGAACCCGCAACATGTTCATAAATCAGTCGCCAGAGACAGATGGAGGAGTAATAATTATGTTGTGAACCCACATAAATAACATAAATAGAGTATGTAGAGAAAGAAAATACATTTGTTTTGGGGGGGATATATTCTGCAATTTAAATGAGTTTCAATGACATGTACTAAGCCAGAAATGCTGACTGTGTAAATATGAGGAAAATAGCCCTAATGCTATAAGCCATAGGCCTGCTATGGGCAAAATAATTATGAACTGTCAAAAAGTTAATAGTATAAATATAAATATTACATACAGTATGTAGCTGGCATATATTTCATTATAAATATTAATTACGTGCTACAATATGTGGACAAAACATTCAAATGTAAAAACCATGCAGCCTACTTGTTGCTAAATCTACAGTATGCGTGCCATCTGTTGTGAATGAAAAACAATAGCCGGGGGGTTAGCAAGCGGCGGGCTCTGTATTTGGACATCTCAGCATGTTGATGGTTGTCCTCATTTTGCAGCAGTGCCTGAGAATGTTACAGAGGGACGGATCAGACATCCCATTGCTGGATTAAAACAGACTTAGAAACTGTGCAGAGAAATAGAGCCTTCATGAGAAAAATGGGAAATAGACCTCTGTTTTATAAAGAGCCATTAGGGTTTATTGATGAGACTAATGTGTGTGTTTAAAGTAAATTAGAAGGAGAGAGGCCATGCTTTGGGGTAGCTGGTGATGAAAGGCTTACATTAATGTACTTGGTTGAGAGACTGCTGGTTTCCATTTGCACTAACCGCTTCCCCTTGCCCCAACACACGATAGCAAACACACTCTCATACTGTACGTGCACACAGTGCACATCTCACGTACTCAGACGCATATAGAGGCGCACACACACACATACACACACACACACTCACAGATACACATATATCAGTAACATGTTACCTGCTAGATACATTCTATAGAAACACACACACACACACACACACACACACACACACACACACACACACACACACGCATGCATGCACGCACGCACACACCCGCACACACACAGACACACACACACATACACACATATCAGTAACATGTTACCTGCTAGATACATTCTATAGAAACATACACATCCATGCGCATGCACACACACACACGCATGCATGCACGCACGCACACACACAAACACACACACAAACACACACACAGATACACACATATCAGTAACATGTTACCTAGTAGATACATTCTATATAAGCATACACACACATGCGCGTGCATGCACACACACATGCACACACGCACGGCACACACACACATCCGCTTACCTTCTACAGAACACACACACACACACACACACACACACACACACACGCACACACACACACGCACATCCGCTTACCTGCTACAGACACACACACACACGCGCGCACACACACACACACCATTTCTCCCCTCACCACACCACACATGTAAGTCATATACTAACCAGAGTCGACCTGGCACCCAGGGAGAGCAGCAGGGAATTGCCCCTAAGAAACCAAATCCACTTTATCAAACTGCCAGATGTCACTGCCAATCCACCTCCAGTGGACACTCGTTTCACCAGGCAGCGGCGCAGAGTCATGGAAGCCACTGCCACTGTTGGAGCCAAGATGGTGGCGCAGACACTTAGAGCACACGGATAGAAACAGAAAGAAACAGTATAATGTCAAATAGATCATATCTAGTTGCATACATTATAGTGCTGCTATACAGTATGGCCGCACACAATACACAATACATTGGTAGCCACATTGTTTTTTACAAATTACTTAAATAAAAATGTGTAAAACGTTTTACAATATAATAATATTACAATGTAATAATAAATGAAGGGGGAAACTCAAACCATGTGTTAATTGTATTTTAAACATATTTTTTCATAATTTGGTCATTGTAACCACACAAACATCTTGTCGGTAGTGGTCCTTATGGTTCAAATGTGACAAGCATAACAAGAGATAACAATTTACAAAATATTTCAATTATGTTTGGTGTTTTGTAAGAATAAAATGGGGATGTTTACTAAACCTATAGTTTCAAACCAACTTTATACATTACAGAACCATATCCACACACCTCTGAAACGCTGCTGTTGAGAAAGAGGCACATTCATAAAGTAGCTCTCTAATGTCAAATTATTCTTCATTAGAATAGGGTCATGGTTAAAGGAGATGCCAAGCTAAGCAAACACTTTTCAAAGCTCAACAACTCCCCCGACGGCTTGAGTGCCTGGTAAAATTGAACAGGAAGTTGGTGGTAATTTTCCGTGGGTCCTGTCCAATCTCAGGACCTCCAGTCGTCCAATTAGAGTGGAGAAGCACGGTTACGGGGGAGTCTGCTTTGATTTAGATAGGCACAACAGGTCAAGAAGTTGCAGTGGATTCCTAACATCCCCACGCAGTTGTTGATTGAGCTCCTGATATACTGTATGCCAAACTGCAGGATCTCACCTTTCATTTTTGAGGTCAGGTGTACTCTTTTTTTTCTCCCATCCCCAGTGTCATGTGTTTTGTATAAATGAGCGAGCAGAAAGGTATCTGAAACACATAATTGTATCTGAAATAGATCAGTAAATAGGACATAAGAGTAAATATAAAAAGAAAAGCATACTGTATTACGAGTGCTTTGAGTGACGGCAAAGGAAAATCGGGACATGTAATTGTAGACAATATGGTTTGAATAATATCCACCTTATTTTGCCATGATGATGTAACTAATTACATTTCAAGCTTTCTCATTTGAAAGTAGAGGTTGTTGTCTTCTGTGGGAGACGGACGTTCATAGCATTTCCATGCCATAATTAATTAGTTCCACTTAATAGCTCGAAAAAGGCCCCCTGACAACATACTATCTGCCCTCAATCAAAACCATCAACAATCCTTTATTGCTTAGGCCATATTTTGACAGAATCAATTAACTTTTGGTTTGCATAGGAATGTTCGAAAATAAACATATGCATGTAGCAATCAGTTGCCTATGATACATTTGAGGAGAACAGAATGTGTTTGATGAGACAAACGTGCGCACATGTAAAAGGCTCTTCTTATAAACTAACACATATACACAATCATGTATACACACACACACACACAGCCTTCCCTTCTCAGTCTACCAGATACCTACAGCGAGCTTGTGCAATTTTCCCATCACACACAGGAAGTGGGTTCCCAGCCATCACCATTACCAAGTTGCCATGGGTAACATGGTGTTTCCTTACCCCATCTCTCCTGTGTCTCCATCTCTCCCTCTCTCTCTCTCTCCCCCTTGTTTGTTTGTTTCCCTGATGTTTTTATTTAAAGCATCAAAAGATGCCCCCCACCCCCTCTTACCCCCCCCCCCCCCCCCACACCCCCACACCCCCTCTCCTTCCCGCA
>JAODTR010006238.1:0-10904 GCA_025399935.1 Amblyopsis rosae
ACTACGTCACATAAGAGACCGTCTCTAGTCTCAGCCTCTTCACCAGCACTACGTCACATAAGAGACCGTCTCTAGTCGGGTCTTATATCAATATCGACATGTGTAATTGTGGCCGTTACCTAATGGCTTTTGAATACTTGGTGATTGCAGACTGCCAGTCCTGATTCTTGAAGAAGTTGTTCCCGATGTTTTTAATGTCCTCTGCGACAGACAGCACTTTGTCCACCTGAAAGGCAACACACATTTACACACGGCCGCTTCACTCTCAAGTAAGAACCGGCGATGGAAACCAAATCACCACAATTGTGTTTGGCATTACAGCAAGCTAGACTCAGCGAGTGCAAGACGACCCTCCTTGCAGTCCACTAGCTGTGCTTGTGCTGAAAAACAAATGTGGTGTTCCTACACAGCGCTGGCTCTGAATGGCAGACTGCACCACACAGCACTATCCAGTGCTACACCTTTAACCTGTGGCAGCGGGCAGGTAAAAGGAAGGTCCAAAACAAACCGACGCACGTCTCTGAGGTCCAAGTCTGCATCCTCGGGGACGTCCGGGTGGCTGTCCCCGGAGCCGTCGCAGGGGGCCACGCCCCAGTCGTCCCCGTCTTTGTGCTCCCCACACTGGGCGATCACGCACGGCTGCAGGGGAGAGCAACACAATGAGAACCACCATCTAGTGCTGGTAGACTGCCCCCTATAGGCCATTAACAGGCTCTACTGGTAGACTGCCCCCTATAGGCCATTAACAGGCTCTACTGGTAGACTGTCCCCTATAGACCATTAACAGGCTCTACTGGTAGACTGCCCCCTATAGGCCATTAACAGGCTCTACTGGTAGACTGTCCCCTATAGACCATTAACAGGCTCTACTGGTAGACTGCCCCCTATAGACCATTAACAGGCTCTACTGGTAGACTGCCCTACAGACCATATAGCAAAAAGTAAAATAGTGTTTTACAAAAAAAAATAAGGGTATAGTTGTAAGCTAATTGTAAGCTAGTATATTTTTTGCCAAATTCAACAGATATCTCCTTGCATTTGGCTATCTTACCCTTCTGTGTGTGCTTAAAAAAATTATCCGGTATCTCCACACAGCCCTGGCTCCGTAAATAGGAACATTTAAACACAGTGGTGAACAAAGCTCACAACAACAGTGCCGCTTGGCTTCGCAATGCGTTTCAATGTGTTGTGCGGAGCGTCTGAGGGAGTTTGTACTGATTTGAGTTCAAAGTAAGCAAGCGTTCTGGAGAACGACTGACCCTGCCTTTAATAATTAACTAAATAGATCTATATGTGGTAAATGTGATATAACATGTCATGTGCAGAGCCTCTTGCTAGTTTTGACTGCCATTGTTACTCGTTATTGTTACATTTAAAGCATTTTATTAGCATCTCTATTTATACCAAAGCGACTTAATCAGCACATTTGTACAACAGTAGCTCTAACAACAGGTGTCGTAGCAACCAATTTTCTGTAAGCATACTGACTGGCATCCTATCATCATGGCTAACGTAGTCAGCATTTACGACACACTCTTGTCAACTCCACTAGTTCTGTTCGATTTGTCTGCTTTCAAGACGGCATAATGTTTACTTTACGTTCAGTGAATGAGACGGCAGTGGAGGAGTTGGGCAACAATCACAATCACATGGCTAACGACATCATTTGTTATTAGGCCTACAATCCCACACTACCAGGAAGACCATGGTCGAACCCTCAGATCTGTAGAGCACTAAACCTGTTCCATTTGCTAGGAAATATATTACGCACAAAAGGTTAATCAACATATTCTGATTTTATTGCAGTTTATTTTAGACTAGATTAAATTAGGTAATTACAGCAACATATACGTGGCTTCACCTTTAATACACGTCAATGACCAATGTTCGCCCTGATCATTAAACACAACAAACGTCTTTGAAAGTAGTTAAAGAGCATTGCAAATGTTTGAGGATTCGTGTCATTCAGTGCAAAAGAAGTTACCTGAACGTAGCAAACACTCAGTCCACTGAACGCACCCAGTTATTCGGGGGGGCATGGCTTAGCGATAGCTCAGGTTGTGCCTGTTTTGTTCTCAGGTCAGGCCATGAGTTGTGACAGGGGTCCTATTTAAATGCATTCCCCTTATCGGTTTCCATTTAGCGTGAATATTCTACCTACATGATCTTCTAATCAATCCATGTATAATTTGGCCTTTATATATTCAGGACATTTTCAGTGTGGGGTATACATTTTCTCACCACAGAAAGGCTACTGCTAGCGTGGCATTCATTATGCAGTCAGTTGGAACAGATTAAATGCTCTGTGCTAAATGCTTTCTTCTAGCATGCATATAGTAGCTGAAAAGCATGCAGCTCACCTTGACGGGGGCGTCGTCCTTGGTGTCGACCGCCTCCAGAGCCTTGACCACGCCCATCCCCTTCAGCACCTGGCCGAACACAACGTGCTTCCCATCCAGGTGGGGCGTGGTTACCGTGGTGATGAAGAATTGGGAGCCGTTGGTGCCGGGCCCGGCGTTGGCCATGCTCAGCAGGCCCTCCTTGTCATGCTGTGGGGTAACGGGGGGGGGGGGCGGTCGTCACAGTGTCATTTTTAATTATTACTACTACTACTAGTTTATTTGACCAGATACTGTATTTGCGTATGTATAGCTCTAGAAGTACTTAAGACCACTACATCAGTTTCGCTGGATTATTTTTTATATAATGTATAAAACCAAATTCATAATTAATTCATAAATCTTACAACATATTTTTTAATATTCATATTTAGTTTTGCAGTGGCATCTTAATTAGCAGTGATCTCTTTAGTTTCCCCAGAGCTGTATGTGTATGTGATCCTGTTTATTTGCATTGAGTGCATTTCATTGTAATTAATACAAATAAAAATTTTAAGACTTTTTTTTAACCAGAGACAACACATCTGTTCCAGTTTATTGTGACATGTTAGAATGTTTGTGTTGTCCCAACAAATGAACAGAATTTAATAAAGACACTCATTGAGATTAAAACCTCTTTTTCAAGACATGCCTGACCATAATAGCATGAACACCAATCACACCCAAAAACAGACATTTCAACACGAGGATTAGGATATACAACTGAAAACACAACAAAAACAAAATAATTAGATTTTAAGTGTTTGAGTGATGTTGCCAGTTGTCATGAGAAGGTCAGTGACAGCCCGCGTGATGTGTCATCCATCTTCATATTGACTTCCTGTCAGCCGGAACGAAAGTGCAGGAAGTCGTGACAACAACCCACCGAGCGTTCCACAGGATGTTTATTGTTGACAGCAGTCACGTGTTGACAGCTGTCTTTGGTCGCGGGCACCTGTCACGTTAAGGCTGGTTTAACGCGCTTCTTACGAACAATAACGCTACACGTCACAGAGGTGTCTGCCATTATGGGGGGGGGGGGGGTCTAGTGGTCTGGGTGTTGGGCTCCCTACCTGTAAGCATCCTTGAGCAAGATGCCTAACCGCCAACTGCTCCCGGAGGTTGGTCACGCCTTGCATGGCAGCAATTGCCATCGGTGTGCGAGTGTGTGTGTGAATGGATGAGTGTGAGGCAATACTGTACAGCGCTTTGAGTGGCCATTTACCATTTATAGCCTAAGTATGGACTATAGATTTGGCTCAATCAATGGGTTCACGTTGAGCGGAGCAAAACTGCAGCACAATAAGCCACCTCAACGAGCATTTCTAGGACACGACGTCACATGACATGGAGGGAAACCAATGGCGGAAGCCTGATCCTTGGATGTGAGAAGAGCAAGAAGCTCATAGGCTGGGTAACGCAGCATTCAACGTGATATTCACAGTCATTACCGTACATGTACACTAAGGGGCAGTGCAGTTTTTAGCAAAGACAAATGTACGGAAGAAGAAACAATGTATTTACATGCTTTGTGTGTAACAGTAAAAGAACACATAATGTGTCCTTAAATAGTCTGTGGAAGTCAAAATACCTCAAAGCATACCTCGGGGCAAGACATTTGTTTTGCTGGATTCTTAACTAGTGTATTAAGGTTTGTACATTTTGGTTTTATTTTTGTCATAGCCTATTGCTATTTGAACTTCTGGGTAGTACGTACTGCAGTATGTGTCCAACAAAGAATGAAGGAGGTCACAGGAACTTACCTTGTAATGGAAGTTTTCATCCTCAAACTTCTCCCCATAGATGCTCTCGCCTCCAGTGCCATCGTGGTTGGAGAAGTCCCCTCCCTGGATCATGAACTTCTTGATTACTTATATTAATAAATGAAAGAATGTATTAGTAAATTAGTTTAAATTAAAATTTGTAAAAACTAAAGCAGTAGATCATAATGAATTAACAAATCAAATAAATATGGCAATAGGCATATGGCAGGCTTTGTTTTACTACTGAATAAACTAAATTGTAGAGCTGCATATGTGTGTGTGTGTCTGCCTACAGTATAAATCCACGGAAAGAATTAAGAGACCACTGCTCTACAATTTGCCTGCTCAGGGGTTCATGAGTAGCCATCCTGATCTTGCAAGCTCCAGTTTGACTTCACCGCGATAATCAGTTTGGAGAGCTTGGAAATCAAAGTGTTTCAGGTCGGTGGTGCGAATCAGATTTGTAGTATAGCTACTGGCATAGGTTAGGTGTGATGTAGGTAACTATAAAACCACTAGAGTCCTACAGATTATACAATATAGAATTGGTTTTCCCAGATGGACGTGTCTTAACAGACAGACACCAGCCTGGTGTGTCTGGCTAGTTCATGACTGGGTGTGTGAAATGATATGGCTTCTAAGGGTTCTTACTTCTGTGGAACGGGCATCCTTTGAAGTGCAGCGGTTTCCCTGTAGACTGGCCAGTGCCTTTCTCTCCAGTGCACAGCGCCCGGAAGTTTTCAGCAGTTTTTGGGGTAATATCAGCAAACAGTTCCAGGACTATCCGCCCAGCTGTGAGGGTTTATAAAAATGTGTTCATATATTTTTATAGAATTAATAATAATAATAATCAAGATTGGTTAGTATTTAGGGATACTCATACGGTACATTTATAAGATAGAATGCAATGTTATACTTTCTTACTATAGCCTAAAATCAATTATTTAATAATTCAATACTTACCTGGAGACTTTGAAACTAAAATGTAGTTTGATTCTACAGTAGCACTCTAATCTAGATCATTACACATATTTAACTGTACGCAGTAGGATTCAATGATGTAAAACAGGTCTTAATTGCATTAAGGTCTTACATAAGCTTGCTGAAGCCTTCAGAAACCCAGTACCGGGTAATGAATTATTATATCTGCCAAGATATTTATAAAAAAGCAGTCAGTCATCTTCCTTATAGTATTCCCAATGCTGATTGGGCATTTGATCCAAATAAAGCTTTGTTCCCCCCTGAGAACTAAACCAGCACAAGTCTTATCAAGTATGATAGAGACACATTTGCATGTCTCAATAGACAATTGCAAAGAATCATGTCGTTAGAAATAAATCAGATGTGTCAAAATGATAGGCATGTTGTAATAAGAGCAATGAACCAGTGCTTCTAGAAGCCACTAGATATATCTATGAAGCGTATAATAAGCTATGCTAAGTAATAGTCACGTCTACAATAAGTCAAGATGTCTGACCTTTTTCTCCACCAATGTCTACATCAAAGAAGACACGGGGGTTTTCGGGGTTTGAAGGCTTGTTGGACGGTATTGCGTGAGACATGTTCTCTAAGACGCAGGTTAATTTTGTTCGGTTTAATGTTAGCTAGCTCAATCCACCGTGCTACCGGCGCGCTGCAGTGTCTCTGTGTTCTCGTCCTGCAACGCGAGATTAGCACACTGCACTGGCCCCTGATCGATAGACACATACCGCCGTCTAGCGTACCGGCCGCGCAACTACATATTCTACCATACTATCTGCATCGGTCTGTTGAGTGTTGATGCTGATATTGATTGATTGATTGATTGGTTGGTTGGTTGATTGATTGATTGATTGATTGATTGATGGATGAAGAATTGTTGGAGTATATGGCATGACTTGCATAAATACAATGCTTGTTTTAAGATGTTTGAATGCTCACCTTGCAAATATATCACGTTAAAGCTTTTAAAATAAATGTGCATGCATATGACAATTTACACTTCTATAATATCCATATATCAAACGTCAAAGCCAGTTTATTTATTTATATATATATATATATATATACACATTGGAGCTGCAGCACAAATTGCAATTGAGATTAAGAGGCCTTTGTCAGTTTGACTCATTACTTCAGAATTGGATGAGGCTGGTGGGATAAATGGTTCTGTGCTCAATCCACCTGTGTCTATCTGCTAACAATATAAGGCAGAGTAATAGCCGTGGCCCTGAGGTGAATGAGACTGACTACTGTCTGCTTCATACACTGATGAAAGAGCTACAGCATATCTGGGAAGATGGAGACTTTTGTCAGAGTCACAAAACTCATTGTAGTTTCACCAATATCAGAAGTTGGACCACTTACAAACCTGACGAAACCTTTACAACAGAACAGTTTGACATGGGGGTTTCATTCTAATTATACAATTATACTAATGACAAACCAAACACAGTATGCCTATACACATTTTAAGTAATGCAAAATGAGGTTTCAATGTATTTAAAAGACGTGTGCTGTGCCATAGCGCCGATGAAGACGGTGAACTAGTACTATTACTATTACTAAACATAAAGTATGGACATTTGTGTTCGGTATTATCTCTTTTTTGAAACAATGCTTTTTGGCAATACATCTTGTACAATTGGAAAGCCTAATTGTTTTCATTTAAAGTGTGCCACGTGTTAGGAACATGCATTCTTGGGATGAGTATGTGCGTTGTACCCATGAACATGCAGCCAATCTCTGACAACGCAATGCCTTTCTCTGCTGTTGACCCTTGTTTGGTGGGTTGAAGCCTGAAGACACATATCGGCAATTTAACAATGTATTAATTTAACAAGCAGGAGCGTCAGTAGCGTGTGGAAGAACCAGACACAACAGCCTGGCCCCTCCTCCACATGCTGGTCACCATGGTTACACACATTGCTGTGGGATGGCATCCCATTCTTCAAGCAGCATTTGTCACAAGCCAGCCAACGTGGTTGTGTCGGTCAGTCCAACAGCACGCCCAAGCTGATCCCACAAGGTTCCACACGTGTACTAACTTTTTGTGTGTAGTTGTCTGGTCAAGTACTGCAAGCCAACTGGGTCACTTTTTATTTGTGATTCCTAATAGTTCTGTGCAGCACATGTACCAGCAGGCTAGACAACATTACCAGCATGAAACTGTGAAAGAAAACATTTTAAAAAACAGTTCAGTTTACAATGTTTCAAATTAAAGAAATATTTTGCTCAAGCACGATCCGCCACAGCCGATTCTCCTGGTGGTCCACCTCTGCTGACACCTACTTTAGTGAAACGTCTCCTGAGGTGGCAGGGATGTTCATCCTGGAAGGACAGGGTACGTGTGTGCGTATGTACGTGTACGCGCGTGGGGTTCCCTGATCCTGAATAAAGACAAACTTCAAAGAGCATGTGTCAATCATAATACTCATCATTCCATGCACATCCCAAGTTGTGGCTAATTAATTTGGCTATGGATCAGTCTACTGAGTCATGTGCATTGTTATGATAGTCGCTCTCAGCCTTTCCACAAATACAGCCAGCCCAACCAAGCAGCCGTAACCCAATCTGTCAGCCTGTAGCCAAGGCCACTAAACAGGCCTACTGTATATATAGAACTGAAATGGGAACAGCAAGTGGCCCCATACTCACTGCCAAGCTAGTCCCGTAGGTCAAAGGTCGGACACTCAGGCCACACAATCATGTAGATCAACCTCAACTCATCACCTCTCTTTCCTAGAGCAGCCAGAGCAGCACAGACTCACTGCCCATCTTCCACAAGAGACCCACCTTCTCAGAATCCTGCTTGGCACCTCAGACACTCACCTGTCTAGCTCATACCTTGATAATTGATCTTCTGCGTTAGCATCAGCTCTAGATGAAGCACTGTAATAATAGGTCATGTATGTACAGGCTACGGTACAGCATGTACAGTGTAATAAACTAACCCTAAGCTGGCCCTAACACAATGCTGCTGACACTGGAGGGTTTTGCAGTAAACACTGTGGGTTAAACATTGGTAAAATTGTAGTTGTAACCCTTAGTCCAGCGCTCATGCATGTTCAGCTACAACTACCTTCTCGGAACATTTGGGTGAGCTCGCCAACCTTCGCAGTGAACTCAAAGCAAACGGAAAGCTGTTTGTTCGTGAAGGTTCACCTTTGTTTGCCAAAGTTCAAAATACACAACGCACCTCTCTCTCTGGTGTATGAGCTGTTCATCTATTTACACATGTACACATGCACACGTAAATGTACGTAATGTCAAAGTCAGTGTACACAGAGGTGGGTAGCTCTCCTACCCTGACACGTGACTTCAAGATCCTCCTTGATTGGAACCAGCTACATTAATAATACTCCTTCCCCTACATCTTCTACTTTGTCGTCCCTCTGTGTATTGCGTTTTACACTGTGTGCTGGCAGGTCATTTCTCTTATCATGCATGTCTTGACATTCTGTGACGATAGCACACCACCACTTGTACCATGCATGGTGCTGTTTGTATGGCCTTTGTGTTTGTTGGCATAGCTGTGCCTGTGTGTCATGTAGGTGCTTGTTAGTACCTTGATGTTGAGCTGTGTTAAACTAATATTTAATCACTACAGAAGGCTTGTTTAACCTGCAACCAGGCCGTCAATGTAAATATAGGTTCTTAACTGACCTGCATGGTAAAATAAAAATAAATGTAAGGTAAGAAAAAAATAAAATAAAGGAAAGAAAAATATAAAATTAATGTAAAAAAAATTAAGGTAAAATAAAGGTAAATGAAAGGTAAGATAATGGTAAAGTAAAGGTAAGATAGAGGTAAGATAAAGCATGCGTGCTGCCTGGCCCACCTTATACCAGCTGCCTGTGTGTCCAGTATAAGAGGAAGTATACTGCATTATGAATGTGGAAGCGGATACTTTACAGTGCACACACTCTACACTGCAAACCTACAGTATGGGGTTCTCACTTCTCCGCTAGACGCACGCACACACACAAGCACACGTAACACGACTCTCGTGGATGAACACTGAGGGAAGACATGGTTGTAGAGAACAGTGTTTATTTACTGTGGGTTCTGTCTTTGTGACGATGCATCCTCCAATGTGCATATTGAGTGCAAATCAGTTTTCTGTGGAAATAAAATCAAAATGAATGGAACTGTAGCTCACTTTTACCATTCTACTACTATTACATAGCAATGTTTTGGAGCTATATTGGTATGTTAAACTGCCTGACTCTCGTGAGGATATTTCGATGTATAAACAATTAACCTTATGAATCCAAGAAAAATAGAATGAATGCCTATAGCGCTACACAATACTCATGCAATAGTAGGCTATCTATCATATTGGTATATGTTAAAAACACTTGGAAAGGAGACCATTTTCAGTTGAAGTTTACTAATCTGTGAAGCCCCGTAACCGATGACACCTGCCCGGTCCACTGGGTACACATGTCCCATTAGTCGCTGGATGTTTATGTTTCTATGCCAACCTTCATCTGCATGTTGCTGAGCAACGTCCGGCTGTTCAGGTGCTTGTTGTACTGCCAGCCCCAGCCGATCTCCCCCACGCAGCTCTGCTTGGGCGCCAGGGCGGGGGGGTTTGGGCCGGGTCGGAACAGGTAATTCAAATCGCTTGTGGCCTCGGGCGTCGTCTGACTGTCACCGATGTACCGCGGGAAGTAGTTCATCCTCGGCCGGTAGTCTCGAACCCCGTCTGGACCTGGTCAGGAGTTGTTGTGACCGGCGGGGGGGACGACAAGGAGTGGTTAGGCCTGGATGCTGTACAGATGTGAGCATGTTCAGTGTTTTACTGTGATCATTTAGTATTCCACAAGAACAATGAATGAATGAAGCATAATGCCAATACAACAATAGAAAGAAAGAAGATTGTAAAATGAGAATACCATTGAATATCACCTTTTATAAAATGCACTTTTACTACTTTTAACAGTACGAGATGTATTGGTTATCTAAAATTATTATTATTATTAATTTATATACATTATTTAATATTATATATATATATATATAAAATGCCTTATATAAAATATTTATTATTAAATATTAATCATGTATCTAAATCATTAAATCGTTGAATAGTGGTTGTTAAAACAGCCAACTGTAATTGTTAACTGTCATGGCGAGTCAAAGTGTCGCTGGCCTGCATCTTCACCTACCTGTAAAGATCATCCTGTTCCCACACTGACCTGCCTCCATCCTTCTGTGTATGACGTGTGCTGAGCGGCCATGTACCTGCGAGCACGCTGCTTCCACTGGGACCAGCTGGGACCAGATGGGTGCTGCTGTAGATGCCAGAGATACCTGAGAAGCCTACATGTCCATGTAGTCCCAACAGACTGCTCTGCATGGGGCCTGTTGTCATTCAACTAGTGGTTTCCTTGGTGACGGTGTTTGTGTGCCTCCAAACTGTCTCTCTCTCTCTCACACACACACAAACACACATCAATGTATTGTTATACTACTGTTATAGTCAAAGTAAAATATTAAACATTTTTGCTATGACTACAACTAGAGTATTATTAATTAATTATTATTATTATATTAATAGAGGGTCCACCCACAGGAACATAAGGGGGATACTTTATTATTATATATACAATGTTTTGCACTAACAGTGATTAAACATATAAAAAGTGTAGGCTACAGGTTGTTCAGCTGAAATATGCATTTTTAGGCTATTATTGTTAGCCGCCGTAGCAGAAGCAAAACAGCGGGTGTGGGAGAGCTTCGGAGAAGCCATGGAGAAAGACTTTCGGTCGGCACCAAA
>JAODTR010006239.1:0-10903 GCA_025399935.1 Amblyopsis rosae
GGGTCCCCTGCTGGAGCTGCTGCCCCCGCGACCCGACTCTGGATAAGCGGATGAAGATGGATGGATGGATGGATGTGAGAATGTACACAATGAATACAGTATATAGTATATGAGGTGTATTTCAGTTAATCCGCATGACAAGTAGACCAACAGGCAAAGTATAGTCAGTATATGGGATCTTGTAGCAAGGAAGGTTAATGGAGTCATTCCATGAAACACTAATATTTCTTGTTTTTGAACATAGTATAGTCGATGTGACTTGGAGACGTACTGGGCCTTTCGAAATGGACTGTGAGGTTCCCAGTCTATAATGGCCATAGAAGGAAAAGAGGCAGATAAAGATAAGTGTGTAGTTGCTACATAGAAGCTACTCACAGTTATACTCACAGCACCCGGAAGGTAGCAGCCTGGTCAATTTGAGAGATGCACTGAGAAATGGATCAGAGAGAACATCTTTGAACAGACTCTACACGCCAAACACACTATTTGCTTTATTCTTAATGGGGATCTGGCAAGATTATTCAACCTACTTCTCTAAAGAAGTTGCTTTTTACCTGCCAGTAGCCTACTGGCCCAGTACCGCTACTGCTACGGTATCGGGGCAGTCGCAAACTGAATTGAACAGAAAATTAACATGATTTTTTTGTATTTATTTTTTTATTACCTACTGACGGATATTACTAATTAATGGATATTACTCTAATGAATATGCCTACTACCTGGCCACCGCTAGCAACTCGAATAGGAATAAATGAAGAACAGAAAAGGAAAATGATTTGGCCTTTTTTGAGTGAAATCCAGGTAAATCCCTCTGGCAGTAGTATAGACTTTGAGTAGGAAGCTGCACAAAATACACATAACTTGAGCATGTTCACATATCTCCTGCAAGCACAGATATATATTAATAACGCCGTTTTTTTAGCCATGCTGTTTGTTGGTGACATGGCTTGTTAACATATACTGTACATAGTAGCAAACAATAGTAACCAACCATAATTTACGTAGCCTAGCTAGCGCATACCGGTATTGAAGTGGTTGGTGTCAGAAACTTGTTTTCTTTTACATAGAAATGCCTCCTACACGATGTCGTAACATTGAATAAGCTGCAGTTAATATACAGTGCGTTTATTAGTCAGGAAATTATGGTAAACACTATCTTAAAATAAAACAATGTAGGCTATTGACTTACCCTGTTATGCATTGCTATTCCTGTAGTCTACACTGTAACGAATTACTGTTAAGTTACGGTGGATTTTTAATGATATCGCATCTGTATTTCATAATAACTGTAAAATACTGTTAAATATTGACACTTTCATGTAAATTAACAGTTCATGTTGTTGGTTAACAGTTACAGTAGAGAACTGTAATTTATTAGCATAATACAGTATTTATTGCTCAAACAGCTCCATTTTGGAGACAATTTACTATTTCTGAGCTTGACTAGACAACACAGCTTCGGTGGAGCAGTACACATGGAGTTCAACCAAAAATCTAACATATTACACTTTTCACCCTATTTTGTTATAGTGTCCAGAATTGTTTTGTCTGCATGATTGTTGAACTGTTGACAATTCAGATGTTTTATAAAGTCAGGTTGCTAAAGTGCTGTCCCTTCAGTAGGGCTTCAGGTAGGTCACTGTGTCTTATCTTTATGATCTCAATACTTCATGCACCTCTACACTACAATGCTCCAGTAAAACAGCACACTAAACTTCATCCTAGAACACTGTAGAAACACCTTGCAACACTGTAGAAAAAAACACCATAGCAACACCCAAATACCTTGATAGTAGCATTTGAAGGTTTAATAACCTTCAAATGCTACTAGCATTTGAAGGTTTAAGTCCTTGAAGACGATTATTTTCAGTAATAAGAATAATGTGTGATATTGCTCAAAATATTTGAAATATTTTAGTTACTTATAATAATATTACTTTACAACTACTACTACTACAACTACATATGTTTATTTACTATCACTTATACTATTATAGTTCTTATTACATCCTTTATATTGTAGTTGTTTATGTTTTACCAGTGACAATGTATGTTTCTCAGTTCTATTCTAAAAATTTTTGTTTTACAGGCACTCGTCATCGGTGATTGTCCTGCCAGTCAAGACCTCTCATTGTTTACCAGTGCACAGTTTACATGTGCAGAAGACTCGCAAGATAGACTGTGATGCAGTTAATTTAATACTGTTACGTTATACTCATGAGGTCAGTAAATCCTGTCATAGATTTTGATTACCTTTTTTATGATATAGTTAATGTCAGTTATGTAATACAAATGTTGAAAATATTATTTGTCGTACAAAGTAAAGTATACAAATCAGTGAGGACTAGGCCTGTGTGTTATGTATTTTAAATTTGACAGAAAAGCTTGGAGTGCTCATCTTCTCATTTTTTACACACGTATATTCGCCTGCCCCTGTCCCTTGATTGCCTTGAGTGTGCTTGGGCAGTGTATCCCCTTCCAAAAAAGGATACAGCAGACAATTGTACATAACCATTTGCATGAATGTGCCAAAACATTTGCCATTTGTTCAAAAACAATGAGAAATTGCATTTATGATGTGCACAAGTGACTTGATGTGGAGTTTGAACAAACAGTTTATAAAATTTCTATTCTGATCTGAGAAATATACCAAAACGACTGAGAAATACTGTAATTATTTCCTTAGGATATAGTACTCCTTTATATTAGCCTTGTCAGACCATCCTGATCTCATCTTAAGCTTAAGTTTGACTTTGCCGTTAGAATCAGTCTGGAGAGGCTTGAAATCATGGTGTTTGTGACAGAGTAACAATTTAACTTACCAATCGGTGTTGTACTACAATAGCTATGGGCGTGATTTAGGTGTGATGACATCAAAAGCTACTTGTAAACAACAATGACAGACATGTTCATCCAACTGCAAAGTATTTTTTTGAAAGTTAAAACAGTTTCAATGGAAGGCTTCCCAGATGGACTTGTGTTTAACAATGCATGTGGCATGTCATTACTATATTGTATCTTTACATGGAAAATAGTAGTTTGCTGCTATACAGTATTGAAAATATATCACAGTACAGAGCACTTTAAAGCTCTGATAACAAAGGAAACAAAGGAAGAGCTGCTTACTACATCGCAATTGCAAATTGCAATCGTAATATTTGCTAAACTAATCACAATATAACGTTTTGAATGTCTGATCTACTGAACTATGACCGTGAATTACATGAATGTGAAACTTATTTGTGTCATGCACAAAGTAGATATTCTAAATGACCTACATATGTGTAGAGTAGGCTACATGTAAACTTCCAACTTCAACTATGGAGGCATTACAGTGTACTGTACACAGCACTGTATGCAATTGGTGACACACAAACACATGCTATTAGTTGCTGTGGGTGAAGTGAGTGTAAAAATCATCGCACACACAAACCACACAATACTGCTACAATGATGACAATGATATAGACCCAGGTTGTTTGCTCAATTTACACTATTGTCAAATAAATTGTGTGTGTGTGTGCATGTGTGTGTGCGCGTGCGTTCGTGTGTGCCCATCGAGAGCATTTGCCCACCTTAGCTTGATGACTAAGCAGCATAAGCTTAAAGGTTCAGCTCCTTTCTTTTACGACTGCTTGAGGCAAACCTGAAAGCAGATTCTTTGTGATGAGCTGAGTTCTCTTGTAGTGTGTTCTGACATCTACATAAAAGCCTGTCACCTTCCAAACCTGGCATTCATGAGTTCACGTATGAGCGCCACGAATATCGGAGAGCATTTTCCATTCTGTAGCAACGGAAAAAAAATTGGTCTCTCATCCCATCACAAAGGTGTAGCATGGTGAACAATGTTTAATGGAGAAACCAAACATATAAATACTGTTCTGTGTATGTTATTCTAACATTGCATTATCTTAGATAGATTATATGAGATATGACTTTATCTTCTGTTTATGTAGCATTAAAAAGCCTATGAGAGGTATTTGGTTGTTGCATAGTCCATGTTTGTTGGGGAGAGAGTCCAAAGCGTCCGGTCTAGCACACTAAACACATGCTACTGCTATGGCCGTGGTCCATAACCACCAATTTACAGTCAAGAACCGCTCTGAAAACAAACAGACCAAACAGATGCTCTCACACACAGGCCGTGTGTCACCACTGAACTGCTCCTCTATTTTGTTCTTTCTTGCTTGTTGCTCTCCATCAATTCCCCCTCTTTCTTTCTCTCCCCCAGCCCTCCCCCTCCTCTCTGTCTTCCATTGTCCATTTCAAAAGGACAAATGTCTCCTGCAGTCACGGCACAGGCGCAAGTTATCTGATCCCAGCAACCACACGGCAAGCTGACAGCTAGTAGAGAGGGACAGACAGACAGGCAGACAGACAGACAGGCAGACAGACAGACAGACAGACAGACAGACAGAGAGCTATGGTAGTGAGTGAGCTAGGTGTGCAGACTGAGAGGGCACGGCACACACAAGACATACCCGGGGCAATGGAGCGGCATCAATTGCTATAGGGTCCCTGTGCAAACAATAATTCATCCTCCAGGAGATGCCCTGTGTCTGGAGCAATCAGTCTGAAAGCACAACTGAACTCTTGTTAAACCCTGGCCTGTAGAATCCTTACCTCAACATTAAGTCCTCATGCTGACATTAGCCAATAAATAATCCATTGTTGTGGACCAGGGCTGGGTCAGTATTTTAATCCATCATTGACTTCTAATGTGTTGCCGTCTATACAGGTACTATCTTTTCTTAAAGGTAGGGTCATTCTTGAAAAAACCTGCTAACTAAACTAAATTCAATCCTGCTGAGTGAACTAAAATCAAAGCAAAAACACACCTCTCTTCAATGCCATACAGTGCTGCATCATAAGCTGTGCACCACACATTGGAAACGCATTACATTGTTGTTGTGAGCTGTGTTCTCCACTTTGTTTGCGTTCCTATTTATGGAGCCAGGGCTGTATGAGAAGTACCAGCTTATTTTTTCAGCACACACAGACCGATAAGATAACGAAATGCAAGGAGTTATTTGTTGAATTTGACAAAAATATGTTGTATATAAATATAGATTTACAATTTTGATAAAATGGACATTAAGTGAAATACCACTACAACAAACTAGAGCTGGGCGATATATCGGTATTTAATTTATACCTGTATAAATTCGAAAGAGATCAAAATAGACAATAACGTTAAAATAAGTCAAAGTCAAAATAACAAGATGCACATCGCTAGATTTAAACATGTACAACTACAATTAATGTCGCTTAAAAGAAAATGTGTCACATTTCCGTCAGGTTCTTCTTTTTTTCTTCTTGAGTTAAATTGCCACGATTAGCATTGTTGCTAGGCTAAACTTTGGATGTACTGTACGATTTTTAACGAATACATTTGCTTTTCACCACAGTCGATGCAGCAGTATAATAAATACTTGTAGAATCTATATAAAGTACGATTTTTCAATGCTCTCGTTGTTCATCCTTATAGATGGTGATCATTGTTGAGTGTTTTTGTCGACTAGTCTAAGTAAAAGTTGATGAGTTCAATGATTGCGAATTATAGTAATCATCATTACTATAGGAACATCCCTATTATGTTCTGTTTACATTGTATTTGCACAGATGTGTAAGATGTGTACAAGAGAGTAAGACCTGCAATTGTATCAAATTTAAACTGCTTGTGACATTATCACTGGCATTGATGTAGGCCTGAACATTTAGCCCACCTTAAAGAAAATACAGATATATATTGTTTATCGGAATTTAACCTAAATATATGGGGATATGATTTTTGGGCCAAATCGCCCAGCCCTACAACAAACTAGAGTAACGTCCAGTGAGAATTAGAAGTACATTTTTGAGAAAAAATGGAACTACATGTTGATTCTTACCAAATGTGAGTGGGAGGACTTACATTAGTGAGCTGGAGCTGTTACATTAAAATAAATGCTTTCCATCAAGACAGGGTGCCATTAACCTTTCAGAATGTTGTACTGTAATAGTCAGTAGTGTAACATAAAGTAACCTCGCCAATATTACCCCTTATCTTTTGCTGAATCTAGATAAATGCCACATTTCAGACCCATGGGCCTAACAATATTAACACTAACTGTGTGTGCAATAACAATACAAATAATAAACAACAACAACAAGCGTATAGGCTGGGGCATTCCTCACTCCCATGACAGTGTGACCAGGAAGTGCTGACAGCAGGTAAAGGTGGGGGAGAGACAAGGGGAGTAAGGTGGGCAGGGCTCGGAGGAGAGGAGGTGGAGGAGCGCTGATGTGGGTCAACGTGAAAACAAGAAGGGTGATCGGGAGGGAGCTGAATACAGAGATGGCACATGGGAGCAGCCAAAGGTCATTCTGAGAGGTGATGACAATCTGAAGGGCCTTTCTGAGAGCAATCCCAACCCCCACGCACGCACGCACACGCACGCACACACATACGGGAACAGCGAGAGCAGGATATATTGGAGCAGAAGGAAAGAAGAAACATTGCCATTTCACTTCTAATTTATATTAAGAAACATGTTGAATGTGATTGTTTTTATGTTGTTGTCTCTAATGCGCTAAAAAGTGTTGAGGGAGCCTCTAAACTACTTTGTCCTGACAGTATATCATTCTTAAGCAAAGAATCATCTAGAAGATGCTTCTGCAAGCAAATAGTGTAAGTCCAATAAGTCGACACTGAGCATCAACAAAATGTTCTCTCCTCTAAATATCCTTCTGTTCTCAGGGGGCAGAATGAGGAGTGATCTTAACCTTAGTCCATCTGTTTCAGGCCTCTTTGTTCTGGGCTGCTGTTATAGTTCTCTAACCCTGGCTATTAACAAGACACTGGCACATTGTATACACAATATGAGTAAAATGCACTAGTAACGATGCATACAACTGCCACTTCTCACTGGACAAATCAACAAACTAAAGCACAACTACAACTAAAATGCTGTGCTTAGTTTGTTTAGTAGAAATAATACATGCTCCTTCCCAGAATAGCAACATGTGGCCCAGGAGGCTGATGCATTTGAAGTGGTAAAGATGTGGTAAAAACAGTGTTTGCTCTTTAAGGGCTTGATAACATACTCCCCTGTTGCCTCCCTCCGAAGGGGTGAGTCACTTACAAGATACGAGGAAAGGTCAGAGAGAGACTACATTGGAATAATTCATGCACATCAAAGCCGTACGATAGGTGCTGCAGCATCTCTGGCTCGGCCGATAACTAGGTAGAGGGTGAGGGTGATGTCTCACGAAGACAGTGACAATGTGTGCTCATTGGCCAATTTTGTAACGTGAACGTTGTTACGTGACGTGTCTGTGAGCCACAGTAGTGTGTTGTCTTACCCTCCTTGCAGTACTTCCCCTTGAAGCGAGTGTGCGTGCAGTCACAGTGCACCTCCCCATACTGGATGGAGCAGAACCCTCCGTTAAGGCAGGGGCTCTGCTTGGTACACAGGTATTCCAGGTCGCTCTGGATGCCCTGGCTGTTGAGAAGGGTGGGGGGCATCTCTCCCACCTTCAGGTTGGAGATGAGACCCTGGAACGGCGGCTCGTACTTCACCGTGCTGGAGGTCAGCGCCGACAGACGCACGTCCGGCGGGATGCCGCCCACAAACAGGTCGCTGACCACAGCCATCTCCCGCCGCTTGGACTTGACCTCAGCCACCTTGGTCTCCTCGTCCACCTTGAGGAAGGTCTCGCGGAAGTTCCGGGTGAGCAGGACCATGTGCCAGCGGTCGTCGCTGACGGGCGTCTCCATGTGCAGGCTGGCCGGCTCGGCGCAGTGGATGGCGAAGCGCAGCTGGAGGCGTCCGTCGGCAATCAGCAGCTCCATGAAGTCGCAGTTGCCGCCGTCGTCCAGGTAGAGCACCAGCGCTTTGCTGGAGTTGCTCTTCAGTGTGAAGCTCAGCTCGCCCACGGAGCCCGCCTCCCAGCGACCGTAGCGAGCCCACTGGCCCGGCGCCCCGCCAAACTCCAGCATCGTCACGGCGATGAGCAGGTTCAGGAGTGCCAGGGGGAACAGGGGCTGACACAAGAATCTCCACGACCTCAACATGCTTTGAGCTCCCGCTTTGTTTTCCAGACCCTCTTTAACACGGTGAGTCACAAGCTTGATCTGGGGAACAGGCTTGTTGTGAAAACTCAAACTTGGGATTGGAACAGTGAGCTGGGCAAAGCAGGCCTTGCTGGGGCCCCACTTCGGGGAATCGTACTGAATCAGCTGTTTCTTTCCTCCCCTGCCCTTACAGATGCTGTATTGCTTGTTCTTATCCTGACTCTCTCCTTTGTCTCTCCATCAGTTGGTGCCTCTGGGACTTGAAGAATAAAAAAAGTGTATAAGAAAGGGTTAAGAGCAAGGGAATGGAGCCTTTTGAGCAATCCTGGACCCAAAATAGAATCTTTATTTCTGGAGTCCAGATCCCTGCGAAATATCAAGGAATTGTTCGTTGTTATCCAATTACGGCTGTCTTCTAAGTCAAGAAGAAGTCTTGTGGCATTAGATATCAAATCTTGCTAGCTTCTCCTGGACAGCAGGATGGCATCATGGCTTCAGAGTCCACTCCCTGTCGTTTGTATGCAGTCAATTGGACTTTTACATCAGCCTAGGGCCCCTCATCCTCTCCTGCAGGTTTCTGAAACAGACAGACAAAGCAAAGCTTTAGAAAATGTTGACAGCCTCTAATGTATTTAATCCTACAAGGGCAGGCATGTCTTTGACACATAATGGATGTGTTTGATGGCGTGGGATACAGTCTCAATCCAGGTTTATTTACTTCTTCAAGGGACAGATTTACTGTAGAGCCATTTCACCTGTCAACAACTAATTGAGTCTGTTTCATGTGAATGTACGTACATCTGGACTTTCTGTGTGTGTGTGTGTGTGTGCGTGTGCGTGTGTGTGCGCGCATGTGTTATATAACTTCCATTCTTTATGAAAGCATTATGCTTTGAAAGAAAAGCCATTTTGGTTGATGTTTGCTTGCACAGAGGGAAACACCTGTCATTTTTCACGAGTGACACTGGGAAATGTCATCTCCAGTGTTATTGCATCACTCTCCCTCACTTTCAACCATGCATAAACACACGTCATTAAATCCAATGTGATTCTGAGTGGCGGGATGTGGAGTTGATAGCGAGCCTGACCCCGGCCGTCGACCTTAAACTCCCCCCCTCAATAATTTTTAAATGAGATTTAATTTCAAAGCGCTGAGAGTCTACAATTACACCCTGGCATTTGCCTCATGTTATAAAGAGATGCATGGGAGTTGGTGCTAGCCTGCGATGGGGAAATGGGGGGCAGGGGGCAGGGGTTACAATCCCTCTGAGAGAGGTGGAATGAGCAATTGAGAGCTGTGCAGAGAGAAAGAACAAGGGAGAGAATGTGAACAAATATATAGTCTTCCCCCTTCGGGAGGTACTCAGAGAGAGAGATGCTATTTTTATTTATTTTTTTGGTAAGGCAATTGACAGCAATTAATAAATGTTTTATTTACAAAATGTATTTAAATTAATTGATATTAATCAAGTTTATCCTGCAAATATCTAGAAGCTATTAGCATCTCCTGAGAGTGCCATCCAGATAAGCATATGGGTTGATCATATTATTTTTACGTCTAATGTACACATTAAATTATACAAATATGTACAGTATACAGAAACACCAGAGAGTGTGTGTGTGTGTGTGTGTGTGTACTGTATTTTTGCTCTACTGTGACCCTCATTATTATTCAATATGGCAACGACTAGACCCAAGCCAATCAGCTTCAGAAAGGCAAGACAAAGTGGCTCACGCCGAATGCAACCATGTCGCTCACCTGACGGCGACAACTAGGCCTTGCAACCAGGGACGCTCCCGCCTCATCCAGGGCTGAGATTGACGGAGAGAGAAGGAAGAGGGGGCCAATGACCCTGTGACCCCATAATCCGAGGCAACCCAACGCAACAACAATCCAACCAATCGCTGGGTAGATCCAACAGCATGGTCAGTGGGACGTACAATTACGCCCTCGCACCTCAGCCTCCAAAGACAAGTTGTATACAGTACCACAAACAACGTTATCAACGCAGCTGAGACTTCGTACAGCAGCAGCCATTACAGGCCACATAACTATGGCCATGCACACATATCCTATATCTATTCAAAATAGTACTTAACTAAATGTGCACCATTACAGGCCACATAACTTATATCTATTCAAAATAGTATTTAACTAAATATGCACCATTACAGGCCACATAACTATGGCCATGCACACATATCTTATATATATTCAAAATAGTATTTAACTAAATATGCACCATTACAGACCACATAATTATGGCCATGCACACATATCCTATACATATATCTATTCAAAATAGTAAAATATTCACCATTACAGGCCACATAACTATGGCCATGCAAACATATCTTATATCTATTCAAAATAGTATTTAACTAAATATGCAACCTTGCACTGCTTGACTGTTACTACACATTGTACACTCATTATTTTTTATTATTATTTTATTTGATCTTAATCTATCTTTAATGTTATTTAAATTTAGTTTTCCTTGTTTAAAAAACCAATATCTACTTTATGTTTTTAAATAAATAAATATATAGTATATTATAGTTTTCTATTTTATTGTTAAGGTTTTGGTACCTAATCCAGATCGCTGGCGTCCCAATGTGTTTGATGAGGAATCAACTTAGTAGCCTATCTCACATTTGTTTTAAGGGATTTTGGTGAGGAAAAAATCCTTTGCCTCAGATTTGATTGATCTCTGAGCAATATTCCAATTGTATTATGTTTGTAATTGCTTGGGGAATGGGTGAGGAATAAGTCAAGTCAAGTCAATTTTATTTATATGGCCCTTAATCACATTGCAGTCTCAAAGGGCTTTACAACCTACATTTCAC
>JAODTR010006241.1:0-10903 GCA_025399935.1 Amblyopsis rosae
TGACAAAAATGTAAACACACACATGTTTAATGAAAATACAGACACATTGTCTCACACACACACACACACACACACACACACACACACACACACACACACACACACACACACACACACACACGACTGTTTACCAGGCAAAATTTAATGAGCTGTGAGGATTCTTCTGAGCTATGCCCTCTAACTATATAGCTTCACATCAGCTGTCAATCAAATGCCAGTGAATGTCAAGCTGCATATATTGGTAGCTGTTATGTACGTACACACACACCTACACACAATTCAATCAGACAATTGACACACGCCATTTAAATATGCATCTCGAGGACACATTCTCTCTTTGTCTGTCATCCGTGTATGTCAATTCTTCATTTTGCGCTCTCTGTTCTAGCTTCATATTAAACTGTCATCTTAAAAGACAGATACCTGTGTGTAGAAGGTCACCAAGACAAACAGTGACGTTGGAAAAAGTTATTACTTATATAATCTTGTGGTCTCTTTGTTTGTTAAACGGTAGTGGCGCGCAGGGTAAAGTGGGCCGACAGGTGATCCAGAAGTTGCAGGTTCAAACCCCACTAACTTGAGTCAAGGTGTCCTTGAGCAAAACACCTAACCCTAACTGCTCCTGGTGGTCAGGTACAGGTAAAGACCCCTCCATTCATGCACAAAAAACTAAACATTCTGTGTTAAAAATGCGTTTCATAGATTAATCATCAATCCCCTGAGAAGTCTCACAACATATTCAGATGTACTGAATGATTGTATTATATTACTGATATTATTATGATCCTGAGAGCTGTGTTGTCTGGATGATTGTATTATATAGTATGATTATATTACTGATATTATTAACCACAAATAAGGAGTAATAAGGTTCCTTATTAATCTCGGCCTTACTAGGTTAATTAATTATGAAAATGAATAATTTCATGTTTTAGGATTTTAAGGCTGTTAAATGTTTGTTGTTATAGTTTTTTCTATATATTTACAATGAATTAAGGGTATTAAACGTGTTAAAGCCTTAGAGCAGCCTCCAAATCAAGCTTTGATTTCAGACAAATAATTACATCTGTGTTCACTTCATCTAGTGAGAGACATTCTGAGACTTGCTTTGAGCCCTATGGGACAGACAATCCCTTGCTCCTTAAATCCTGTTTCACACTCTCTTCCTGTGTTTGTCAAAGTCTGGTCGTATGTGTGTGTGTGCACTACAAACTGAAAACTCAAACTTTAAAGGTATACATATAGTCAGCTATATTGTAAAACAAACTGTTACCAATTACCATTCCTTGTGTTTTTATAATAGTCGTATTACTTTTGTTACTTATTATTAATTTGATAACTCTCTAAACATTACATTTAAGAAATATCTTGCTTATTTAAACTGCATTGAGCCAAACTAGTACAAAGGGTTGTTTCTATGTTCTGTCCTTGTATAATAAAATGTTGTATACTGGGGAGTTTGGGTCAGGAGCTAATCTAATAAATATGTCATTTCACTGGATTATAAGGATGTGCTTTTCTTTGTAGTGTCAGAGCTCTCTGAATAAACGTATTGGACAGACCAGGCTGTTTTCTATATAGTGTCGTTTTATGGTTTATTAGTTTCCCTAAACTGCATCTTTAGGGGCTGGGAGCCTTAAAACCTCCTAGCCGAGACCCACTTTATTGGGATTATCATCCTGATGTAAAATAATACATTTTTGTCAAATTCACCAAATATCTCCTCACATTTTGCTATCTTACTCTGTGCTAGCTGAAAACAAAATACACAGCCCTGGCTCCGGAAGTAGGAACATAAACAAAGTGGCAATCTTTTTCAGCACGAATAGAGAACAATAAGACGTCGAAATGCGAGGAGATATTTGGTGAATTAGTTTAAAATAGCTGACTATACCTTTTAGCTGGAATCCTGGAAGCTCTCCCAGCTCTCCTGTCCAATGGCTAAATAGGCCTATCACGTCTATATATCTGTTTAGGGGTTTATTAGCATGTACTGTGCTTAGTGTTGTGGTGCATGCACCCCAGTGTTTACAAGATGATTGCTTTTGGTGTGTCATTATTAGCTTTGCTATAATTGCTGTTAGGAGAGCAGTGTTGATTTAAATTAGATTGTACTTGGTTTATCTCCCCAACAGCTGCCACAGAGGACTCAGTCAGCATTACGGTTTGAATATTTTCAGATGAATCACGTCTCTTGGGAACGCATGCTTTAGTAAAAAAGGAAAAGAAATTAACTAAAAAATTAAAAGATATGAACTATATTGCTTTAATAAAGGTAGTTAAAGGTAGAGTCAGTCATTCTGAAGAAGGCTTGTGGATGTTTGAACTCGACCAGAACAAAAACACCTCTCCTTTCAATGCCATAGGCATAGAAGCTCCGCCCCCACACATTGGAAATGCATCGCCAAGGCCGGGATATCGTTGTGTGGTGCGGTCTGCACCATGACGCATCACATTTACAGAGCCAGGGCTGTGTAGAAACATGGGGTATTTCTTTAAGCACACACACAGAAATGGGCAGCTATGAACCATGAGTACATATTGATTGACAAAGGGTTGTACAGTATCATCTTACAATCAATCACTGACTCTACGTTTTAAGTAACACATTATTAATAATCTAATATTTCACAGATTAATGTAATCCCTCGTATGATTTTCAGTTGTGATAATATTAGTTGACACTTGTGGACACTGGAAAATATGTTTGACGTTCCTATTCAAGTGAAACATCTAGTCATATACAGTACTTGATAGTCTAACGTCTCGTGATCCCCGTTGTGTCCTAGTCCCGTCTTACTCTGTGTTTACCTTGCGTCAGGCCTGTTCTTGTGACTCCCCGACCTGTGTGGCCAGTCTCGTTAACTCCACCTGTGTCTGATTAATCCTGTCTGATGTGCTGCGCCTGTTCCTCGTTGATGTTGTCCAATGGTCTGTCTGGCCTTCCTCTATATAATCCCTTGTGTCTCTTTTGTCTTTGTTGGTTATTGTGAATGCGAACATCCCTTCTGCTCGGCCGTGGCATTACCCCTTAAGTTGTCTTGTTAACCTTTTTGCCTTGTCGTACCTTTTGCTGTTTGCCTGCCCTCCGAGTGTCACAGATTAACCTTTTCAACCATTATATTTCTGTCAATGTTCCAATCAACATATCTAGCTATATGCATTATAAATATTATCCCATATTGGCTATGTATGAAAATACCCTGCACAAAACGGTATGTTGAAAAGCGGATCGTATACACACTATATGGCACATACTGTAAACTACACTACGCTGAGACTGCCTCAGCCCGTTAGCTGGTAAGGAAAGCCCTGTGCTGTTGATCTGGATACGGGAGCTGCCCATTGGGGTACAGGGGACAGGTCACCTCACGTAGAACTGTGTAATGTAACCCTGCTGTCTGGCATCTGAGCATCACTCAGTGACCCTTGTAAAGTACATTGGCTCTTGTTTACATTCTCTAGCGATCGCGTCTGCAAAGACACATGGAATGCAAAAGAGAAGAGCCAGCATTGGTCTGGTCTTGTGAAACGTGTGGTGGTGTCATATTCTATGACACTGACCTCCTCGCCATCAGGGCTGGGAATTACTAATTACATGTAATCAGTTATTTGTACTGTAACTGATTACAAAAAAAGGTAACTAATCCATTACAGTTACCATCTGAAAATAGTGTAATCAGATTATAGATTACAAATTTTAAGATTTGCAGAAGAAAAATGCATAAAACAATTGACTGTACTATAATTAACCTTTCATTAATGTCAATCACTAATTGAAATTAAATTCTGCTTTATTAATCTGATTCCCGAGCAACAAAAATTGTCACAAAAATAGAAAGATTTAGCACCACCAGCAGTAAATTGCTTTGGATGGCATTTCAAAGAACAGTGTTTACGCGTGAAGAAATCTATGGAAAGTAATCAGATTATGTTACAAAATGTTGTTAATCCAAAAATTTGGTTCCTGATTCACATTTTTGTCTGGTAACAGTAACTGTAACAGATTACGTTTAAAAAGTAACCTACCCAACCCTGCTCGCCATATTCAAAACTTGGCGAGTGAGCGACCCTTCCTCCCGCAATCCGATGCCCAGACGCTCTAGCCACCACTGAAGACCTGCCTCAAGACCCATCTGTTAAGACCTGCCTCAAGACCCATCTGTTGAAGACCTGCCTCTCAAGACCCATCTGTTGAAGACCTGCCTCAAGACCCATCTGTTAAGACCTGCCTCAAGACCCATCTGTTGAAGACCTGCCTCAAGACCCATCTGTTAAGACCTGCCTCAAGACCCATCTGTTAAGACCTGCCTCAAGACCCATCTGTTGAAGACCTGCCTCAAGACCCATCTGTTCACACTGGCCTTCCAACAGCAAAGGTCCTGATTAACCCCTCTCAGTGATGCCTGAGCTTTGCACTGTGTGTATTTCTGTTTACTCATTACTTGTACATTATCCTTGAGAAAATAATATTATGTATTTATGTATTTATTTCCATCCATCCTCTCCCGCTTATCCGGAGTCGGGTCGCAGGGGCAGCAGCCAAACTAAAAAGTATTATGTTTAATATATTTTTTATTTGATTAATTAATTGTATGTATTAGTATTATTAATAATATTTTGCAAATACATTTATATATTTATTGATGTATTTTCTTTTTTTTAATGTATTTTTATGTGTTTATTAATTCATGTATTATCATTTTATTTATTATTTAGTAGTGCATAATCATTGTTGTTGGTCTGCCAATGTCCATTTTTGGCAGTTTTGCTACCCAGAAGTGGTTACTGCGGTAACAACAGCAGAGAATTAGACGTGCCCACGCACCAACAAGCCCATTACCCAAAAATAAATAGAATGCCTTCAACTGACACTGCCAAAAACACAGATACTATGCCTCCTCCTTTAAGAAATTAGAATAGAGCTTGATATTATGTAAAGGGACATTCAAGACATTCCAACCCATGCCACGAACAGAAATTGAGTTGCAGAACTCGCACTAAAATGAATTAATAATATTCCCCAGTATCACTAGCAAAAAAACAAATGCTTCAGCAGCAGTTGGCACAGTCATTTTGCCAACATTCGTACTGTATGTGGTGAAACAGCGTTGATCAAGCAAGATGTGTTACACACAACAGTTATCCACATCTGAATGAGGCCGGTTAAAGTGCACTACCTTGCTGTGTGCAAATGCTAAGTAAAAATTGTTGTTGCTCACCTCTCCTCCAGTTTTAACAGTAGGCTCCTGCTAAAATCTCATAAGCTTTTAACACTGCAGATTTAACTTTTGACTAGGAGTTTAAGCTGTCCATGTAACGCAACGACACACAGGCCTGTGCCTTTCCAGGGAACACATTTGTGTGGGCTCAGAATCAGACCAATCGTGTGTACACAAAAAGCTTAAATAGCGAGAGAATTCTTTCTTGATCCCTCTCATTTTGGAAAATATTGTGCATTGCATATTGACGTAGAGTTGCAGATGACTCAACAAATGTACTGGCCTGGATGTGGGTCGCTCCGGGCAAGATGGACACACAATGCATAAAAATAACTAATAGCAACTATTTGTACATACACACTGAGCAGAACATTGAAAAGAAGACAACCTTTCCATAAACAGCATTTTGTGTAAATCCGTAGTACAACAATTACAACTAATTTTATTTATTTGTCAATTGTTCATGATTGAACTGTTCAGCTAAAAACAATCGTCATTATTATCTTATGAAATCATATTGGCAGGTTGTCTGTGGTGCAGGCACAGAGCAGCCATGCATGGTTACCCTGAGCACAGTCATGATGTAATACATTATAACTATCACTATCTGAGCGTAATGGACAGCCTCCCTGGCACTGATTGGCCATTTCAGTTGGGAGAAGAGGATTGAACTCTTGCACATCTACAGATGTCCAGTAGGTTTATGAATCCACTTTTGTCATCCGACTGAACAATAGAACAAGCTGATGACATTTTCTATTCTGGTATATTGACGTGCGCTTTAGCCTAAGATTCATTCAGTAGGTGTTATCATTGACCAGTCTACATGCATCTGAAGTTTATTAGATCCATGTCGCAGACATGAGCGGGATTAAAGTCATGCTCACTCATTCTTGCTAACTTCAAGCTCAAATCGCTGTGTATCAGAGTATCAGAGTATCGCTGTGTTTACATATTACATACACATATTACATACACAGCAACATATTTTGTTTTGTTTAATAGTGAAATGAGAGCAGCAACTGGAATCTTGATTCTGAAGTGAGGAATATTAAGAAGAGAACATTGAAGGATGGACGAAGTTGATGGCTGTAGTGTCAGACATCGCTCACGGTCAGGTGTAGAAACAGGGGCATTGATTTCAGTGATTCATTTCCAATATACAAAGATACAAATATAAATTGAATTTCTGTACAGACCTCTCTATTTATCATAACTTTATTATAAACAAGCTGAAAATTGAAAAAATAAAAGTTCCGTCCCTGGTACAGTATATCATATTCCAAAATGTATCAATGGTGAAGCAACATATTTTTCATTAGGACTGATCATTTCTCCGGAGAAAACACACTTGGGCACTCACCACACCGTGGTATCGGTGGTTCTGCTATCGGTTGATGCATGTTGTAATGCAGTTCTGTGTACTGACAGCACCGCATACGTTAGTTGAAAACAATTTGGCCTCATGCTTTCCCAATATGAGCGGTTGAAAAATAATGCCAGACACAAGAACAAAATGAGAAGACATTTTCAGACATGGAGCATACAAAAATCTGATTATGTGATTGAGCTGGCAAGTTAATAGTGTAAATGCCTTATTGTTTTGATACATGGCTTCAGACGTCTGACCAATGTGTCTGCTATGTATGGTATCATAAGACTTTGTTTAAAAATTCCAAAGCTTGCCAGACAGGGGCTTGTGACAGGGGGAAGTTAATCGTCAAATTATATTGGAGTTGGAGAGACAGTTGGTGATGGAGCATTGCCAGGCAGGAGCAGAGCTCTACTCATGCGTGCCAAAGAATGACATAGACTTTATTGGGGGCGGTAGTTTTAAATACATGCACTTATACTGCACTTATAGTGTATTGATATATATACTGTATAAACAATTAGGAAGATGGGTGAGAGGATACATTAACCTTTTTCAACGCAGACCTTATTAAAGAGAAAAGAGTAAGGTCAGGGGGAAGGCATGTGACGCAATTGTGGAGAGCGAGAGAAGAGGAAAAGATGGATGGAAAAGATACAGGTGGAGAAGGAAATGTCAGAACAGACTGGCATAACAAATTAACACAGACCAGCGTGTCTATATACCCATACCTATGAGATGCTGTGAGATAACTGACATGTGCTGAAGAAGATTAATTACCTAACATTTCTGCATTCTACAGTGTTTAAACAACCATTTTAATTCAATCAAAAGGTTGACTCTGATAACAGGCCTCAACACCTTTTAATTACCACCTCCCGTTATTTATTTCGTTTTGCGTTTGTTATTGGGAGCATGTCACTCTCCGAAGGTCCTCCATTGATAGACAATGGACAGAGTCCAATGATCAGCATAAAAACATGGTCTATGTTTGATAAGACAGAGAAAATAACTGCATATGCAAGGGTATGTTTTGGTTGAGGTTTTGTATGGCCATCTTTCTCTGCTACTGCTAATCGATACCTGCTGCTACACGGTACAGTGAAATTAGCATAATTAGCTGGCAGCAATTGGTAATTGGTTACAATTATATAATTGTAAATGAAAACAGTTATTACTTTCTACTGTATTTCTTAATAAGATTAATAGAGAGCCAAATTCAATTTCGCATTATGGGACCAAAGTTGGAAAAAACTATGTATGGTAGTCAATGGTGAGAATACCATTATTTTTAGATCCCATTTGCTTTGTGACACAAAGTACACATATGATGTTTGACTATTTAATAAGAAAATTATTTGAGTCAAGAAAGTCTCGTGCATTTGTTGAAGTATAAGACTGTGAAAATATGTAATTAGTAAATGAAAATATGTAATTAGTAAGACTACAAACCCCGTGTCTTACTAGTGTCATGACGTTTTCGCTCCACAAGCCGAAGATAACATTATTTTAGTGACGTGTGTTGTGCGAGACGAAAGCTGTAGTTCACTGAGTGGTTACACACAAAACTAAAGATTATAGTTTCACAACAAACTACAAAGTTCTTGACTTGATCAATTATCTTTTAAATAGACAAATATCATATGTGTACTTCATGTCACAATTCAAACAGGGTCGAAAAATAATTGTATTCTTGCCGTTGACTACAATACATAGTTTTTCTAAACTAAGGTCCCATACATAATGTAGGTGACTTCGGCTCTCTATAGGAACTTCCGAAACAGCAGAAATGGCCACGGCTTCATTATATCCAGAATGCTTTTGGATGGGTCTGCATTTATGTCCTCTCACTGTTTTGTATATGTGAATGACAATTACTTTAGTTTTACCCTTCTCTACCAGTTGGCCTTTAGCCCCTCTTGACTGAATATATCCACCATCTCAAGTGATGCAGATGTTTTCCCCTCCAGGCATCCCTGTGGCTGCCATGTAATATACCCATAACTGTCAGTTCTAACACACTTGGAAGCTGAGGGCTGGTCATAATCACTTGTCTGAGAGCATCTGGGCTTCCTCAGACGGGGGGAGAGTGCTTTGCCTCTGTTGACGTACTCGGTTCTGGTCTTGAGCTGATTCAGTAAACTGAAGTATCCACATTCAATTATTTCTCCCTCCTCAGTTTAATCTGAAACCCTCCCTGAATAATTCTGGGTTTTGTCACTACTGTACTGTGCAGTCTTTGCAGGTCGGCCTCAAAGAGTGTTCTCTTGTGGCATCGACAGTGACTTTCACCATGTGGCGCCCATCTTCCGGCGCTGGCCTTTTACCAATATCTTCTGAGTGTGGCTCTCATTCGTCCCATGGCACTTTGAACCTGCATGTCTACCCAATCGCTGTTCTCACAGGGAAAGGTTATTTGACTGGAGTAAGAAGCAGTGCCCAAGCAATTAACAGTCTCTGCTTCAGGTGAAGCGGTGGCTGACTGGAGACTTGAATTCATCTAAGCAAAGCATAACATTGTATAATTAATACTTTTAATACAGTGATCAACTATTCTGCCTACTGTTCATTTTGCACTGTTAATAGGATCATTACCATTAAGATATAATTAACATTCTTACCAGTTTGGAAGAAGTGAAAAACAGTGTGTGTGTGAGCAGATGTCTAATATTATTCTCATTAAGAACTCTAGATCATCTGGTCCTTGCACAACTCGGACATAATCATCTCACCAACCACCATTTCTCACTACAGTATCAATCTGTGGTTGTACAGTCTGTTAAGTATGGATGTTGTTTGACCTCTTTATTCAAAGGCAATGCATTTTGCAATTGGTAATTAAATTTTCTATTTTGTCATGCGATTAAAAATAAAAGTTCAATTCGCAAGTCAATTTGCAAAGTGACAATGCAATCCTATAGTCAGCTGGAATGATTTCAATTAAAAAAGACAATGAAAATCAATTGCATTATGTATTGCTGTGGCTTTTTGAACTCTTGAACTCTTCATTCAAATGGAAGTACATTTTGCATACTGCAATTTCTGCACTTTCAAATTGCATGATGAAATAGAACATTTATTTGCCAGTTGCAAAATGTATTAATATCTGAATAGAGTCCAAAGTTTCCGTACGCTTTCAATAAAAATAAAAATAAAATAATAATTCCAACTAAATAGGATTGGTCGCTTTGCATGTTGAATGGCCATTTTCAAAATGCATTTTTACATCGCATGAGGAAATAGAACATAGAATTGCCAACTGCAAAATGCATTGCCATTTGAATAAAGAGGCCAAAGCACTTCCATAATAAAGCACTTTTCCTCCTCCCTGTAGAACAAGATGCACTGGACCAATGGAACAAGGCTTCTGTGTTGCTACAGTACCACTGCTAGTGTCGCATATGCTATACTTCTAAAATGTTATGTATTTATTTCTGACAGAGAGGCTCTCAGTGAATCTTGATACAAGACTATGGACACTGAGGATGGTGTTTAATGTAGCAATGTATTGCTTTTGATGATTTAACCATCTTTTAGCGGCGGTCCAATAACTTAACTGAGACTCCCGCTGAGAGACTAAGTGTTATAAGTTTTGTTTGTGACATGCTGCTGTGGATCCACGACTCCTGAGTCATATATATAGTTTACCTTTTATTGGGGTGGTAATGACATGAGAGCTTTACAGGGTAATAGAATATAGACCTGCATTAGAATATAGACCTGCATTGTTGCTTTAGTTGTACTGCGTTGCGGTCAACAAAAAGTAACGCTACAAACTACAAACACTCACCCTCTCTCTCCACGTACACTGACGAACAAGTTGAAATGTGTTACATTTCCGTGTAACCCAGTGACGTGTAGCCATGTGATGTGAAGCGCAACAAAAATAAAACAGTAAATAACCTAAGCCTAGACACAACAAGATAATAATTACATACTTTTTGCAACTACACATCTCTTATACATAGGTGGTGTGCAAGATTTTGAGTGACAAAATATTTTCCATTAGCATCAATAATACTCAGGTAAGTTGGGGTTCAGCGTCATCAAATGTGCTCTTGAATAGAGCTTTCTTTTCACCGTTTTATCAATGAAATCCCAAATATAATTTTCTTTGTCTTTAAGTCTTCAGGCAGTGTAGTCAAAAGATGTGCTGTAACTGTCCACATCCTCTGAAACTCTCTGTTTCTGAAGTTTCTGAATTAGACTGGTGAGTAGTTTTGTTCTGCATTTAGAGATGAAACAAGCTCAGACTGATAGAATCGTTCTCATCTACTTTGAAACTTGCATTTTCATCATTAAACCCCCC
>JAODTR010006242.1:0-10902 GCA_025399935.1 Amblyopsis rosae
ATTAATATCTTTTTTGATACTAATTAATAGCTGTCAGATTACTTTTGAGACGAAAACCGCAGTTATATACTCTCTATTACAGTAGCAGCAGTATACATACAAGATGTTTGCATCGGTAAGCCCCGAGCCATATAGGCAAGTACTGCAACTGCCGCCCTCAGGGAAAAAATAAGCAATCAAATACCAAAACTCAATTAGCCTATAATAATTTGCAATGTTGGTGCAAAGGTGTATAAATGAAAATGTTATATTGCTTGCTAATAAAAGGTGTTGAAGGTGTGAGTTATATGTTACTTCCAGAAGATGAAACCTTTATATTGTCTTCAGTGTGTCTGAGATGTTCCTTTATGTTGACCTAACCTTAGTCATCTCTATTGACTGGCTCAATTCTTATCTTCCTATAAAATCCATTATATCCCCTGTAGTGTTATTTTGTTTGCTGTCCTCCACAGATCACCTGGACGATTGCGGCCTGGATACATCTCACCTATACAGTAGCTTCAGCATCAATCAGGTGCCTGATTGGCAGAGATTGGTTCATGAATCCTAGGAAGCATGCTCCAATCAAGTCATACATGGGCAGTGATGTTTGTTTGCTGTCTTTTAGGTTTACCATTCAAAGTCCTATATTTATGTGTGCCTGCATATGTGTGTGGAACACTAGGATACTAATGTGCACCATACATGTACAGTAAATGCACACACTGACTGGCACTAAAAGCAAATTCAAACTGCATTTATTTAATTAACCATATTAAGATACTGTAACCAATCTAATGCTAAGAGACTGGGCTTAATGGTGAAATATGCGATTAATCCAAATTTGTCCTCACCATCCGCTAGCTGTCCGCTCTCTGTGTGCTCTGAAAACAATCTGGTGTTCTCACACAGCACTGGCTCTGTGAATGGAAAAAAAACCAAGTGGTGCAGGCTGCACCACACAACCTATTCCAGGCTTGACAATGCTCTTCCAATTTAGGTGGAGAGGCTTTTTTCTTTAGCATTGCTAACTCCACATTTAAGTAGTAGCAGGGCCGCATCAGTACCCTCAGGAGCCCCTGGGCACTGTAACGTACGGGGTCCCACTCTCGTCCGTAACACTCACATGATAACTAAAATAGTTACACAAAGGAAACTACAGGCACCTGACAGAACCTTGGCCCCACCATACAGACTATGCCCGCACACACCATACTTATTTGAACGTCCAGTCCAGCTGGCATGTCAAATCACACACACCTAGCTGTAGTCCAGCTGAGCGGGCAGCAAGTATGCCTGTCCTGTTCGATAAACCAAGTAGGCTACTGCCATCTTACTCCAAAATCACAAGACACTGATACAATGAATTTAGGCATCCCAAAGAAGTGTAAGGCTCAAGACAATGGCAATATATTGTTCACTGAAAATCACCCAAGCTGATAGCACACCAGTAATTCTGAATCATGACTGAAGATACAAACAATGACATCACACAACACAGCTGAGTGCAGGTTGCCACCAGCGATTATTGCTCAACCAGCCTGCTGTGTTGTATGTACTGTGACATGTTTGGACTTCAGTTTGCCTGACCTAATAGTCTGGTACTTATACAGAGCTAGAAGGCAGCTGGCACTTTGATTAGAACACTCACACTGCCATTTTAGCTTGTCACTGGACAGTACTTGTGCATATAGAATTGATGCATTGGCGCGTGTCTTCATTAAAAAGTGAAGTTAAGAAGTGTAACTTCACTAAAAACACTGAGCCTGACCACCCACTGCAAGATGTACAAATCTAAACTTACATTTATTTCATGACGTACGTCTTCCAACATACAATTACAAATCAGAAAGGGCCTTGGGTGATTTTAGTTTAGTTTTGCCAATAGCAGGGCTTGAACATGCAACCTTCATGTTGAGAGCCCAACACAGAAACCACTCTACTAATTGCTTAATTATATTTAAAAAAAAGTATTACAGTTCTTTATTATTGTTATTATTAGATTATTTTTATTGTTTTATTTTACTATTATTATAATTTCTCATGTTAGCCTATATGAATAGGCCTACTCATATTTGTACTATTGTTATGGTTGTTGTTATATGCTTATTGTAGCTTATGAGCAGGTTGTATGAATAACCTAGACAATAATTATCTAATTTAATCACAACTGCCCTAGGCTATTGCATTCAGGCTTAGCATGACAACGATTGTGTGTTTTTGCAAGTTTCCCGCTGTGTATGTCAGACCGAACACATCTGGAAACATTGTAGTTCAAACTAGGGCGATTGAAACCAACATAGTTCAAACCATTGTCGTACTAACAAAGTTTGGCACTTTTGTACGCTAGTTCAACGAGTCGATGTTTGTTAGTTTAACGATGCATAGTACGATGCAAGTTTATGGCTAGCCTTCGCCGAAACGCACACTGGTAAAATAAATAAAATAAACAAATAAAAAGAAATTAGTAACAAGACTTCATCATCAATAAGGAGGCATTTAAGTGCATCCTTGGTACTTACATTAGCTGTTATAATTTGCATTCCTGTGATTTATTTGTTGTCTGTACAGAGCTTGTAAAAGGGATTTTTTGATGCACTGCTCTTTCTACCTGGAATACAATGCAGACAGATTTATAGTGTGAAAAGATTATGTCCTTGATGAAATGCCGGATGAAAGACTTGGAATTATAATATATAATATATAATATTGTATTTAAAATTACTCAAATTCTTAAACCATTTGTATGAATATTATTGTATATTTATTGTGTATTGTATCCTCCTAGTCCTAGAGTGTTTGAATGTTTTGGGTGCGATTGTTCATCGGAAACTTGACTCTGTCAATATGCTGCAATTTTGGCTAAGTCTCTCTTAAAAAATATCTCAATGAGATTGTGTGTGTGTGTGTGTGTGTGCGTGTGTTTGCACGTGTGTGTGTGGTATCTGGTGGAAAAGATGTACCAATTTGCATCATTAACCTCTACTACAATGTACAGCTGAGAAGAGGAGCGGATATAGGAGGAGGGGAAACAGGCACAATTCTGCTTGATTAAACCTCCGGCGGCATTGAACATGACATCTGCAGGGAGCGGGCCAGGCCTTTCTACGAGGATCATCATGATCTCTTCTGGCCCGCGGCACATCCCTGCGTCTACTGGTTATGTCGGAGAACAGGTGGCAACGCAGCGGACTGCTGGCTCGGCTGCCCGTGTCGCATTCCAGGACGTCTTATGGCTCTATCCCCCTGCCTGCATCCCCAGAACCACACGGTATAAGCCAAAGCATTAGCTAAACAAATCAGACCAAATGCCCTATTTCTTTTCTCTCTCCACTGGACCTAGAAGACCTAATGATAATGGCACCCTGACTGCCTTCAAAGCTGTGCTTGGACATCACACTGAGATCTCTGCTGCTGCAGCACTTTGTATAATATCATTACTCATCTATAGGAGCGATTATCTGACAAGCAATTCTATTCATTTTTGTTCTTCGTTAATTGAAACTGTCATTGCACTATGGGGGGATATTATTTATCTCTTGATGTCGGGCTGAATATAATAGTGAGCTTGTGCGAGTACAGATTATGTCTTTCTACTCTGTACATGCACTGTGAAGATACTGTACAAGGATTTCAGCATTGTAATAAGTCTAAGAGGTTGTTTTGAATAACGCAGTTTATGTTATCTTTTGTTCTTTTGTAGCAAAATGCCATTTTGACCACTGATGGTAGCTGGATATGGGTGATACAGAGATGAAAGGTTGATCATATTTACCGGGCAAATTGTCTTAAGACTGTCTTAAGCCTCACTGTGCGTTCCCCAACTGGCCAGCGGTGAGAGGGTCGAATTCATTGTCTATGTGGAGTCGCTCGGCGAGTTTTGGGCGTCGAGAGAAGCTGAAGCGGAAGTAATGGTAATGAACTTTATGGTAATGAGCTATGACGCGGTTCGGCGGCAGTGCTCCTCTCTGGAGAATTCTAAAGAACACAATCCAATTCCCAAAAACTTTAGTTCCTAAGCGAAAATTACATTGATTATTGCTGTGGCGGGTTTTTCCATTTTTTACGATGTATCCCTGTTGGTGTACAGGGAAACAAATAAAAAATATTAGGTATGGACCAATGTGTCTGACAAATGTTACTCAATATATTTTAAACTATTCAGACAATATACCTATATGAACTTCTTTGACCCCCTTCACTGCAAGTCCTACATGAGCACATCTTTGTCCATTTGGCAATGACCCTTAAAAAAGCAGACTACATCATTACCATGCAGCACTTAATAGAGCTCATTCACTTTGATGTAGTGGTAATGTAATCACTAATTTAATTTAATTACCATCCTACATGCTGGGATTTAATTGGAACAGGGCCATTTGAGGGTTTAGCTCTACGGAGGTGAAGAAAACATCAGAGCTTTTAACAATAGCAAACAGCTTTCAGAAGCATCATTTGACAATATATATGGTTAATATGAGAGGTACCGTGCATTCAACTCAGAGAATGAGGACTTGCGGCAATGTAAATGTATTTAGTAAAAAATAAGAAATACCGGTTGATAGGTGGCAGTGATACTACTCCTGCTACTAATAAAATGACTACTGCTACAAGAGCATTCGCATTTACTGCTCCCAAGACAAACTAACCGTGAAGATATCATGCACTAAGATTAAGGCCATTACACACACACTGGTGGGTGAAGGAGGATTATAAAACATACTCATAAATGTCTGAGTCACACTGACCTGGCATAATACATACTGTAGCCTACATTAGTGGTAGTTCATAATAAAATATGTACCAGAAATACCTGTGTCCTGGAGTAGTTTCCCCTCTACTAATGATGAAGAATCCTTCAAAAGAAATCTACATTTTATGAGTCATTACAACAGTTAGAATACCTCCGTTTTTTTATATCCTCTTGCAACAGACAAACAAACCACAGTAAAAACCTAACCTCCAACAATGACATTCGCTGCTGTCCATGTCTGGGGTAAGGCGTGTGCAGTAGGGCTCCGAGGCCCATCTCTGATCCCCGACTGGCATAACCTTTGCTTTAAGTGCATTGACGTTTCCAATCTAATACTCTTCTCACTCAGCGGTCAAGGTGGGAAGTAGGGCAGAGGAGCAGAAGCAGGGCAGCAGCGCATTACTTCCATTGAGATCACCAGAGAGCTTCTTAAGGTCACGCAGACTTTAAATTCTTCCTCGTCCTGCCAGGCAACAGACTGGTTTGACAGACAGGGTGGAAAAATGATCCTGCGGCGATGAAAAGAGGGCCTCGGGTTTGCCCCAGCGAACGGAGCAAGTGGCCCGGGGTCAGCTAGAGTTCGTCTCCACTTTTATCAGCGCTTCCGTATTCATGACTGAGGGAAAGGTCACTGGAAACAGTAAAGGTGCAAATCACTATTTCTGATATAATTGCAGGCTTCATTTGAGCACCAGTTGCCAGCTATTTAGGCTACTTGAACCTCTGAATTATATTATTTTAAACCATTATACTGAGAAATACAGGACTGGCTCTAGTTGATTCATTATTCATGAGGTATAATTGATCCTAAATATGGAATAAGATCCACTCTGTCTCCTCCATGCCTGTTCTGTGGTTGCCAGATTGAGCAGTTACAATAGAGCGCACCCCCCCCCCCCCCACACACACACACACCCCCACACACACACACACACACACACACACACTCCAATTCAAGCACATCCTGTATCTTCATATAATAAAACACAGACTGCTACTAATACAGAATATGTATAATTTTATGAATAATAATAATGTTTATCCCATTCTCTCTAAACATAATTTAGGATGTGCACTATACTGTGTCCTTTGCAATGTGTCTATATGAAAATCAATGCTTGAGCTAATGGTTTCTTACTATGGACCATAGCACAAATCAGCTAATTGACATTTCAGAGTCATTGTACACATACAAAAATCAATACAATGTATATCCAATAGGCCTAGCTTTGGTAGACATTAATCTCCAACAAGAGTTATCTTAGTTTCAATACTGTATGTCCTTAACCAAGGTGAAATATACCTCTATGAGTAAGTATACTTATCTAAATTTGATTTGACAATTTTCAAGTAGTGTCAGGTGCTCATCTTGGGTTAGCAGCCTTAAGCCACCCCCAGGACTACAATGCTGCATAATCGCTATAACTTTGTAAATGAATGCTAGTGGATTACAAAGGGATTGGAGGGCCTAATTAAAATAAATAAATTCAAGTGATTTTTAAAGCAGACCCCTACCCCGGGAATATTATATTATCTGCACAGAAATCTTGACAATTAACTCCAAGGAATGCTAACAATGGACGGTTTCAGATAATGAGGCAGGGTGTTCATTTTGTCTGGGAGTTTTACAATTCCCTGTTTCTAATTGAGATGCTCGTCTCTCCTGACTCCTTATACCCAAAGGGCATTTCTTTGTAGGGTAATATGAAAAAAGACAATCCTGCCAGATTGTCTTTTTCTCTTTAATAGCCTATCAAAAATGTATTTTTTTCTAACCATTAGCATTTAATTTGCACATTTGCAAACAGAGAATATTGGATTTTGGCCTACCCATTGTTTTGGTTTGTCAACTGCTAAGATGTAGTCATGAAAGATAGGTAGGCTAGTAGTCAACACAAGCATGGGAAATATGAGAACTCAAGTACATGAGTGACTAACTAAAATCCCCAAAAATAGCGGCCGAAGCAAAATCACAAAGGGTTTCATTCCAAATCCATAACCCCTGAAATCGCTTTCAGTACCTGAAATGAACTGTACCTTTGAAAATATAAAAGAAAAAAGTCATTCTAACTGTGCGTTCACACCAGCCAGCAACGAGCGTCGAAATTAGCTCTGGCTGCCCGGCCAACGACGCTGTACAGATTCGTGGACGCTCTGACGTATGAATAGCACAACGTTCGTCCGAATGCTGGTGCTGCATTATTATCTCAAGCTCAACAAAGTCTGTGTGAGCTCTTGGCTCTGCATGATGTTAAAAATAAAAATACACACACACTGTTCTAGTTACACATTTAATTATGCTTGATAATAATATCATGCACTATATTATATTAAATATATTATGCACCAACTCACCATGAACACCAACAATGATACCTTGGTCCAAGCATCATTTTTCTTATTCATATCCCTGTACACCAGTAGGGACACATCATAATTAATGGGTGAAATCTGCCACAGCAATGATCAATTCCTTTTTTATTTTCGCTTTGAAACTAATGTTTGATGGGAACCAATTTTATGGTTGTGTTCGCTAGAAGTACTTCTAAATTTAGATTAGATTTAGATTGGTTGCCGCCAAACCGCGTCATCGCTCATTATCATGAAGTTAACTTCTGTTAAACTTCTCTTGACGCCCACCTCGCCCAAAACGTGCTGCGCTGCATTTCGATGCTTCTCGCAGCCGAGTGCCACTGGCTCCACAATGAATGACTTCCGGCCACTTCACCGCTCTCGCCGCTGGCCGTTGTTCTTAGTGTGAACTTAAATCTGTCAGGCTCCTCCATTCCATTTCTTGTCCTAAATCGTCATTCATGGCAAGATTTTGAGCTTCGTCCTCTATCCAGACTCACACATTAAAGTGCCAATATACAGTACTGCATTAGCCTACAGAACTATAACTTACACATACACTACATCTACCACATATCTCTCTGCACCCGATAAAACAGTGTATTTCTTTATTCAGTAGCCTTGATGCAGACACGCTACTGTAAGATAGCTAGATAGGTGAGGGAGGGGATGTTTGCATCCACAGTTTTTAAACCAAAACAGCGTTGTATCTCCAACGACCTCAGTATTATCTCAGAAGGCCCTTTTGCCCTTTTAACCTGTCCTTACGCTATCTTTCTTTTCACACCTCTTTTGCAGGTTCCTCTCAAAAATCTGAGAATTCATGGATTCAGGACACTGAAGGAGCATGCGGTGGCCTTTTAACTTGGCTGTTAGTCCTACCATGGCTCTAGTTATGCCTTTTAGTATGTCACCTCAACTAACATACAAGGGTTATATGTTGGCTGTGACAGATAATTTTATATTTCTTGCCAAATAGGTCTGGGACATCTCCCAGCAGTTCCATAATGACTAGCACAAAGGAGCTAATCCAATAAAGCACATGCAACTTTACTCCTTTAGCAAAGTGCCTACTTTGATGCACAACCATCCTGACTTTCATTATGTTGTGTTTCTTACAAAAACACAAGGACGTAAAAAACACAATTCCTTCTGCAATTACCTTGTTTGTAGAATAGCACACAATAGCAGGCTAATCGAAAGTTGAATGGTTTTATTATTCTCTAGGTGTGTTTACAAGCTCTGTCTGATCACTTGTCTCTCTGCCCCTGAACAAATAATGTAATACACTGGTGCTTTTGGGCCATGGAACCAAAAACATGTAGTTCACAACCAATGCACCACCTCTTATAATGACACTAGTCTGAAACCATCCTGACTTTGCAAAGTTACCCACTACGATGTGTTTTTTGCAGTTTGAGAATTTTACATTTTCAAGCCAGTTACAGTCTAATCAGCATCCATGTGTGTAGTTCAGTTTGTGCCAACAATGTTTGGAAAATCATCCATACCTGGCTCTATTGGCACCACCTTTATGACAAAAAACTTTCAATGTTCAGACTAATGTAAAGTACTCAAACAATCCAGGGGGACCGTCCAAAAGTTTGAGAACCACCTGTCAAAAAATATGCAGTTTTTCTTCAGAACTTGATTTTCAAGCTATGGTAGAGGTCAGGGTCAGGAAAACACTATGAATTCCTAAGTTAAAACTATGCTGAGTCATAAATTACTTCTACAGCATATATAGATCAGCAGTAACACAGCACAACTCTGGTTGAATTATGGTATTCATAGGTTGGCCAATTTTATATAAATCCCACATAAAAAAAAACAACAACAAAAGCATTCCTTGTATTTCAAGTTGTATCTCTTCTTAATCTTCTTCAGCAAGCTGAGACAAATGCATTAATGAAGCACACAGCAAGTAACTCTCAGTCCATTAAGCCCCAATGGATTAATTGAGCTGCTAAATAATGCAGGCATTGAATAAGACAAATGCTTGATCAATAGCCAATGCGCTCTTCTATTGTTAGACTGAAACAGGGTGTATTGATGAAGAGCAGATGGTCCCTCCCATGTTCTAGCTTGAAGAATATCAGCATCCTGGGAAGGCTAGTCATGTACCAGGGGTGAGCATATTGGCGCGTTCAAATGGGGTCGTGTTTACCATTTTCATGAGAAGAGTCCAAATGAAGAGTCTGAGTTCACGAGTTGTGACGTGTTTCCAGACTTTTTTCAGAAAATGTCAGAATCAATGGATATGACAGTTGATATGAAGGCTACCGGAACAGTACAAATAGGACAATATTTGACATAATATAGTGGCTGGCAGTAAAAAAGAGCAAGTTATATAATATGTCACCATTTTTGTTTCATCTCTTGTTCCTCCGTATGTTGTTGAAATACAAAGTACCGGAAAGTCAGATCTAGAAAATAAGCGAAAAGAACTACAGGTATTTCGGGGTCCATGTCACCGTTGCCTAGTAACGGTCTCTACATGACTTAACCACTTGAACACAAGGCTTCAGTATACACGACTTCGCATGTCGTAGTCACGATGTCACGAGTTCCATTTGAACACAGCATACATGCCCAAACAGACTTACAGTACAGTATGGTCATAATTTAAGATGACAAGCAAATGCAGCTTAAAGTTATGGCAGTGAGATCTTTCCTGTGTGCAGAGTCCAGCAGCATTTCTTAGTATGGTAATCATCCGATAATGATCCATGTCTGTTATTGCATTCCAATAACTTCCAGTGGTAGAATTCCTCAGTGGCTAAGTTTTGTAGCCATCCTCAGAATAGCTCAATTTGTTGGAAAGGACTTACATATGGTCAGTGCCCCCCGTCATTTGCTGCTTGATGGACATGGGCAGGGTAGCGATTTTGCAGCTGCCAGCATAGCTGGTGACCACAGATGGCTGCGGCTTAATGCCTTCTCATAACAACACTGCTGTCCTTTTCAAGGTGACTGCTTATGATGTTGACAGCTTGGCGTCCAAAGGAAAGTCTGTCCCAAGTCTGTGCTCAACAGCATACAATGTTAAAGACAAACTTAGAATTCATTTTGCATCAGAATGTTGGGGTATTATCATGCTATTTTTCTTGGAAGGCAGCCATGATGAGCTTGTCTAGGCTCATCAAAGCTCAAAAGTAGCAGTTATCCTGACATTCATAAAGCAACAATATATGATGTATGATTACTGTTTTGCAGGGAATATTAAGATATATATAAACTCAGCCAAAAAAGAAACGTCCTCTGACTTTCAACAGTTTTTGCTTTCAGTAAACAATGTATGTAAATATTTGTATGAACACTTAAAAAGTCAACACCATAAGACATAAACTAAAAATATTTCACAGACATGTGACTAACAGAAATAGAATCATTTGTTCCTGAATGAAGGAAGGCTCAAAATCAAAAGTACCAGTCAGTATCTGGTGTGGCCACCAGCTGCATGAAGTACTGCCGTGCATCTCCTCCTCATGGACTGCACCAGATTTGTCAGTTTTTGCTGTGAGATGTTATCCCACTCTTCCACCAAGGCACTTGCAAGTTCCCAGACATTTCTGGGGGGTATGGCCCTAGCTGTCACCCTCCGATCCAACAGGTCCCAGACATGCTCAATGGGATTGAGATCCGGGCTCTTCTCTGGCCATGGCAGAACACTGGCATTGCTGTCATGCAGAAAATCACGCACAGAACGAGCAGTATGGCTGGTGGCATTGTGATTGTGATGTGATGTGATATACCACCCCAGACCATGACGGACCCCCCACCTCCAAATCGATCCCGCTCCAGAGTACAGGCCTCGG
>JAODTR010006243.1:0-10902 GCA_025399935.1 Amblyopsis rosae
GCCATGGCCTCCTCCACCACCTGGGCCGCATCCTGATCCTGCCTCCGGGCCGGGGCCGCCCCGCGTTAGGGAGCCACTCCACGCCGGGGGTCTGCTGGAGCCGCCCCGCGTCAGGGAGCCACTCCATACCGGGGGTCCGCCGGAGCCGCCCCGCGAGGTCAAGCAGGGCCACGCCGGGAGTCCGCAGGAGCCGCTCCGCGTCTGGGGTCTGCCGGGGCCGGCCCGTGTCCTTAAGCCGCTCCACGGCGGGGTTTCACCGGAGCCCTCCTGCGCGGGCCAGCCGCATCACACCGGGGGGCCGCCGGAGCCGCCATGTGTCAGGGAGCCGACCCGCCACTGGCTCTGGCCGCCGGCCCGAGCGCCACCGGTGCTCCGCCACTGGCCCTGGCCGCCTGCCCGGGCTCCACCGGAGCTCCGCCACTGGCTCTGGCCGCCTGCCCGAGCCCCACCGAGGCTCCACAGGGGTCCCACCTCCGCCTTGGGGCTGGAGGGTTCGCTAGGCCGTCAGAGGGACCCTGCCGATGGCACCGGTCGGTGTCCCAGGGAGGGGGGTCCTAAACCGGCGAGAGGCGTCGCCAGTAGGCGTGCCTTGGGGGGGGGGTGTACTGTAACGCTTCCCTGGTCTCGCCGGTGTAGGACGGCCGGAGAAACTGCCCACATCCCCAGTGCCTCACGCCCTCACGTGCGATCAGGCAGATTGCCGTCAGCCGTGTGGGCGTGAGGGCATAAAGACTGGTGACTCCGGGGAGGGGGTGTGGGTTATTGTTCATGAGATTACGTGACTGTGCACGCCTTTTTGTTTTTGAGTTTGTGTTCGCTGTTTCCGTTCGTTTAAGTTGTATTAAATGCTGAGCCGTGGGGCTCGTTGCTCGTCAACAGCGGTGTCTTTTACCTTTTTGTTCCTTTGCACTCACCTCCGGCAGCACGGCGTTACAATAACAAACATTATACCAAAGCACAGTATCATCTCACATTTCCTGATATGCTTTCCCCTTGACAGATTGCTATTCAAGTATAGTCTAGTCAAGTTTATTTACGTAGCCCTTAATCACATTACAGTCTCAAAGGGCTTTACAGGCCCACATTTCACATGGAAACAAACGACACCCCCTTAACCTGCTCCTATTACACTGACAGATTGCCAAGTAGCCTATGAACACTAGTCTGCAGAAAAAACATTGTTTGCTTGTTTGCAAGTGAAAGCATGTGAGTTGACTATCGACACCATCATTCTTGCAGGATCAAATATCTTGAATACAATCCTTCACATTTCAATGTGCACTCTCCTATGTAGGCACATATTACTACGTATCTTGATAATCTGCCCTAAAAATAATAGTGAAATACGGCTCTATTGTCTTCAGACCATGTTAATCGCTTTCCGCTGCCTTGAGATAGCAGTGTGTAGTTGTTGAGCTTTTAGCAAATCACAATGCTGTGTGGCTTCATATGTTTACATTGCATTAAAATATGATGCCCAATCGAGTTTTTAAAAATTGTGCAAACCTTAGGCTATTCCTAATTTAAATATATACAAATATTAGTGCTAGAGCAAAGTAAATTGCTTGTGTTGCATGTGAAATACCATATAAAGACCCTATTAACCAGACAGTCAATATTAACTGCTTTACGTAATATTTTTTTCTCAGGCAACGCCATTTATTGGAAATTAATCCACTGCATTCCCACTTTTGACAGCATAATAACATAATAAATAAATTACTTTCTTTGGTTATTTTTTCTGTAATTTCTACATTCTTCTATTTGTTTCATCTGAAGCATGAATTTGCAGTAATTTTCTATTTTCCATGTGTTTTGGTTTTTCTCTTTTATAAAAAATGTTTTACCGAAACGTTACCAATTCCATGGTGAACCCTTGGTTTGCTACACCTTTGTTGGTGCTTGATTCAAAACATATGGATATGTTCACATGCACATATGGATATGTGAATGTCAGCACCTCACAAAATTGATGCAATCATTCTTTGCAGATCATCTCACAAAATAACTTATCACGTGATAATTTTGCATAGATAATTTGGTATCTAGTACCGTCCTCCCTAACACACACACACACACACACACACAACGAGCATATGGACAAACTAATGGACAGCATAATTGCAGGACAATTGCTAAACGCATGCCAGCACTTTCCTTAGACTCCCAGTGGAACCATGACAAACAAACAATGACAACAACAATTGATCAGAGGACAAGGGCAGACACGGCCAGCGTCCCTTCTCGCGCACGTGCACGTGCATGAGCGCGAGCCTGAGCCCGGGCTTGTCACTTCATTAACAGCTGCAATATTTCACTCGCGGTCAGCCAGCCGCGGGAATCCCATGAGCACCGCGTGCAACAATGGGCCGCCATCACAGCTGTTTGAGGTAGATTCTGACTCGTGTTGCCGTCTTCCTCCCTGCAGCTCGCTCTCCATCTCTAAATCTCTCTCAAATGTCTCTCCATCATTCAAAATCTCTCTTTATCTCTCTCTAAATATCTCTAAAATCTCTCTCCATCTTTCGAATCTCTCTCCACCTCTTAAATCTCTCTCTACATCTCTCACATTTCAATGCCATGGTGTATCCATCTCTCAAATCTCTCTCCATCTCTCTCAAATCTCTCTCCATCTCTCCCTCCATCTCTCGCCATCTCTCTAGGACTCTTTGTCACCAGCAGATGCACATACCAGCCCACTCTATTTTTCAGACCACCCCCATCCCCTCCCCAACCCTCCCACGTCTCGTCCGATCACCCTCACCCTAGACACATTAGCCATTCAGAGAGCAGCAAACACCATGTGGACAACTGACTGTGCCCAGAAATCTAGCAATATGCTGTCAGGGAAAACACACACACACACACACACACACATGCACACAAGCACACACACACACACACAGACACACATTCTGACCCCTGTCAAAAAAAGACAAACAACGACGGTTGAAAGAGTCTGCCTCTCCATGTGGAAAGGCAGCGTATGGAACCTTGATGCCATATGGGCTCGCCATTGTTGAAGAAACAGCCTAGGGACATCGGCACACTCCATTTGCATATAGGGAAAACACTATTACAATTGTGCAATTGTGCATACAATTGATGAAGATACTGTGCCGTCTTCATCAATCTGCCGTCAGCGCCCAGAGGGGTGCTGGAAAGGAATTGACCAATCCCAAGCCCTGCTCCTTTCACCTGTACAACTTAGTTACTGTAACTAGGTTGGACCAAACAGCATAGAAGGCTATTACAGACAGTTGATGGATTTTATGTTGGATTTCCCAATGCTCAACTGTTATTCAGCATTGGGTGCAGGGGCAGGGTGTTCTAGAGGTCTGGGTGTCGGCCTCCCAGCCGGAGGGTTGTCGGTTTGAACCCCGGTGTTGACATACCTGTAAGCATCCTTGAGCGCAAGATGCCTAACCCCCGCTACCTAACTGCTCCCGGTGGTTGGTCGTACCTTGCATGGCAGCAATCACCATTGGTGGGTGAATGTGAGGCAAAATACTGTAAAGTGCTTTGGATAAAAGCGCTATTTGGTAAATGGACTGCGTTTATATAGCGCTTTTCTAACCTTCCGGACACTCAAAGCGCTGTACAGTATTGCCTAACACAAACATTAATACACCGATGGCGATTGCTGCCATGCAAGGTGCGACCAACCACCGGGAGCAGTTAGCGGTTAGGCATCTTGCTCAAGGATGCTTACAGGTGGGTCAACACCGGGGTTCGAACCCACGACCTTCCATCAGTCCAATTATTGGAGGACAGGCGAAAAGGGGCGGGGCTTGGAACAGGTGAATGGTAAAGTCATCCATTACCTGGCATTTGGGAAATTTCACATACTGTATATACTGTACAGCCGACCCCACGCTGATGGAAACCCCACAGATGTCCTTACCTAGCTGGAGCTCAATGCTGCTAATCTTGTTTTCCGAAGGAAACAGGATCTTGGGCGGCTTGTCGGTCAGGGGAGCTGAAGGGGAGAGAAGACAACATTTAGATGCCGTCGGCTGACGAACACGGTGCATTGCAGACGCAACGCGTTTGTCCGCTGTTTTGCCGTCTGTGTTCGCCACGGCCACATCTGGAAGAGCTGTGGATTTTGCAGATGTGGATGCGCACGCACGCATGCACACGTACACACACAAACACATGCACATATGAGAGAGAGACAGGCCACAATTCCAACGATTCCTCCTCATCATTTTCTGTCTGTAGCCATATTACTCACTAGCGTCTACAAAGTCTCCTGACTTTTACCACTTCCGATCATGAGCGAATCACCGGCTTGCAAGAAACCAGCCACAAGCTACTCCGTGCAAGCGCTGTGTGCTTAAGGGCGCCGTTGCAGCACACGTCGCGGTGTCTGAGTCAGGGTGGGCACATGAGCAGATGAGGCTCTAATAATGCTAATCATCCATGCGGTGGACATGGGGCTGCCCGCGGAGCCGCTCCCCAGGGAGCGATGCGACACGTCTGTGTGTTCGGCAGGACGGGCTAAGCTCAGAGGCGGTGGCAGGGGGGAGGGCAAAAAAATGGGGTCATGCATGTACATGACCTTGCCTTCAGACACACACACTTCACACACACACACACACACACACACACACGCACGCACACACGTAGTATGCTTGTTGCGTGCATGTGTGTTTGTGTGTTGGATTGTGTGCACGTGTGTGTTTTTGTGGGTCTGATGTAGTGTGTCCGTTGATCTACTAGAGACAAGTCCGCACTCAAGAGGAAACAAATTAGGAAAACAGATCAGTTTGCATTCTTGGCCCTTGATTTATTTAAAACGTTGCAGCGCATAAACTAAGTTTTATGCAAGATAATGCGGGGAGCCAAGCATAAACAAACCGAAAAGCTGTTTTATACTACTGCTTAGTAAAACAGGTATTTTTATGACATCTGTGGAAGTAGCAAATCTACCCCATTTCCCTATGAATAAATGTCTCTTGCTGCTATTCATATCTGACAATACATGACACAATAATTATTCAGACTGCTCCCCATTCATAAAAGCCTTTCCAATTGCAGTTCTGATAGCTTTTATAATCTGGCATGCATATGTGTGACATTCCTAGAAAGATTACAGCTGGGCCATAAACAGCAAGGGTTTGCATTGACCTGTGTAGTGTTTTATTATGTTATGATCACTTTTTAGGTACATACTTACCGTCAATATTGTCAAAAGCATTTAAAGGCAGGGTCAGTAATTCTCGATAACGCTTACAAATAGCTGACTTTACCTTTAAGAGCCAGTTCTATTATTGATAGAGCAGAGCAAGCTGCATTTTATGGAAATGATGAGGATGGTTAGAAACAATCAAAGCAATCAGATTACACTGGCGACACTAACAGCTGTATAATGACTGTTTAAGACTTGGCTGAACTTTATTTCCCCTTGCATTCTGTTCCCTCTCATAAATAGATGGGGAAGAAATAAAACAACTTTGTCATATCTAATGCCTTGCCAAACTAATTTTTTCGCTGATTTGAGCACAAATATTTCAATACATACATATTACAGTCTGTAATATTGCAAATTTTTTTTTCCAAACCAGGGATTTGCTGTTGTAATTACATAACTATTTAAACTGTGGCATAATAAGCTCCTTATTATCTCTATATCTCTATCCTCCCCAAAAAAATTGGAATCCCTGTTTGCTTTGTATTGAATTTGTGGCTGTACAAATGAGCATTTGGAAATTCTAATCACATTTTGTACTCATGCAGCTGTGAATGTAAAGACAGTGTTTATGAGAACGTCATCTTGACAGATTATATCTATGCAGCACAGTGCACATTTATATATTCAAAGTAGCAACCTATATTGTACAGTATATAGGTTAGAGACTGCCCAAGGATATGACCTTTGATCACGTCTATGCTGCAAGGCGCAGAGAGAGAGAGAGAAAGAAAAGAGAAAATGTTACTACTTCTACAGTACATATGTTGCACGTTACTGTAATGCCAAATAAATCCACTTTCAGAGACCAAGAAATGTTGCATTTGCATGTAACTCGATGATAAACGAGGAATCATCTAAAAATACGTTGTGGTTCCAGAAGCAGATCTAATTAAAGAGTTGTGGAGTGGTGCGGTGCAGGATATGCATTTAGGACAGTATGTTAGTCCATAGCCTTCATTAAGATAGTTCCTCAGAGTGTCCTTACAAGCCCCTTACATATTTAACCTTATTATAAGCACTCCCTAACAAGCTGTTTAACTACTGTACACTGCCCTGCAATATCACTGGACTCTACTGTACTTGCTCAGCGCATTTTAAAGCGAAGCGCTTGGTCTTGTCTGCAGTGAAGTGCTTTGTGACCACGTGATCTGCATACCCGAACTACTACAGTAACATTTCAACATCAAGAAAACTTGAAAGTTTAATTGGGGCAAAATGTAAGAACAGAGTTTGCACGCTGCGTGTGACGTGTTCTACGGCTGCGAGTCGGTTGAAGAGCAGCCCGCCACGATAAGGACACAGCAATGGTTCCAATGTAAATAATGCTAACAAGGAGGGCGACTGCATTCACTGACGCCTATGAGAGAGGCGGTCATAGGCTCCCAGGCCCAACTGTTTGCAGTGTTAATAGGTAATCACACTGCACAAATTAAACTCCATACTGATACAATTCTAATTACATATCAAACTGCGATACATAATTGCACAATGGCTGATCCTATAGCTAATTACGTGCTGGGCAAACGGAAGACAAATGAGCACAGGTCACAAGGGGAGGGCTGTGAGTGGGGATGCTGTAAGCAGATGTGGCAATATTTAACGCGGCACTGATGTCAGGCTAAAGAACACGGCAGAAAATAGCTTGTGAGATGGGTGGGTGTGGGGGGGTGGAATGAAGGCTAGGAAATTATAAAGCTTAAGTGAACCCAGGCTGGAGATGTGCTCCCACTCATTTTGCCATGCTACACTTCACTCTGAAAATCTCATTATCTTAATTACCATTGCTTTATGGAGAAATACATTAATTATCTCGGTTCACGACGACACACCGTTTAAAATGGAGCGGATTTGGAGCAACTCCTAACCCAGAAAACAGTTGGCTGGTCTAGTTCCCTATTACCAACACAGGCAGGAACCAAACAGGTACAGTAGATGTGAGCATGTATAAAGCTCTCACACTCAACAACAAGTGCTGTTCATCAACAGCTCTCTGCATTCAAATGGTCTGTTTGTGCAGTACTGTGTAGGTGTCAGTGCTGTCTAGACTCTATGCTCCCTTCAGGGAATATAAAGAATGTGGCCCTACACCTTGAATTTCACTATACCGTATAATTTATTACATTATATTATTATTATTAGAGATATTTAGGTGAATGCACACGCATATACATTTGTGCAAAGTGTTTCCGTGTCTTTGCACAGAAACATGCCAAACACAGTGAGTATAGCTTATATACAGTACAGTGCTGACTGGGGGAATAGATTAAGCTTGACAAATGTGTGTATGTGTGTGTGTGCGAGCGTGTGTGCGTGTGTGAGAGCGTGTGTGTGTGTGTGTGCGCGCGTGTGTGTGTGTGTGTGTATGTGCATGCGTGTGAGCGGGACATGCATGCACACTCCCATGCATGCACAAGTTAACACAATGTCGGACTGCAAATTGTTGTAAGCTTTGTGATTGGGTCATCCACAATCCCATTTGTGCTTGCTGGTGGAAACGTTAGCTGGACATTTCTGGTGGATTATTCTGGGTGAGCAACCGAAGGGAAGCATTAAATTAATGAATTACAAATGGAGCCAAACGACCTCGGATCACTGGGCTTCTCCTATTAGTCATTTTGCTAGGAGGGGGGAGGGCCAAGGGGGTAATATGCTGTCAGCACACTGGTAATCTCGCAGAGCCAGCCTTTATTTACTTTAAATCTGGGACACAGCACTGGCTAGCTGCGTCAATACCCGCCCAATTGACAAGGGAGGTATTTTGATTGACATGCACGACAACCAACTATGTAACTCAAGGACCAAGTCGGACTTATTTGGAAAACTAAACAACAGGACTCTGGCTGTTTACAGGTCTTACTGCATAAAATGAACAGAACATTTAAAAGAAGTAAATAAAGCACTGCAAGGTTGCACCAGAAATTACGGATACAGTGAGTGAGTGACAATGCTATCGGCCAATGGAAATTGACTGTATCACTTTGTAAAAGTCGATGTTGATCTTAAACGGGTAAATGTTGTCAGATGTTAATGCTAATGGACGGAAGAGGCTTAGACTAGCAAACTGGTGATAATGGTGAGGCTAAGAACACATCACAGATACTGTATGTGGAACGACTGCTATATTACACCCGTGTATTAAGATGCATGCATGTACAGTAGAGCTTTAATCGGGCCTGAAAAGTTGAACACGGCAAGGGCCGAGCCCGAAACTATTCTGTCGTAGCCCGAACCGAACCCGCACGTGTACGGCTTTCTGGAGCCTGAACCCGATTACAGCCCGATATTTATTTACAACTTTGCCATGTGGTGTCCATACGATGCGCATCGTTGCGCGTATCAGATGGCGCAGAGCTCTAGTTTAGATAGTGCTGCTGACATATTTGGTACAAATGGTATATTGAACAGCTTGCTGGATATTGATTAAAAGAGAAGAAAAACTAAATAGAAACGTTGTTTTCCCTACGATGTTGAGCCAGGAGATAAGGAAATAACATGCTAGAAAATGATATACAAAGCACAGAGATGCAGCATAAATCTTACATTGTAGGATAGGCTATAAAGCAGGAACAGGAGACATTTTAACATTTTCAACATTAGTTATGAATGAAAACTGCTTATAACAAATATAAGCCTAAATGCAGGCATATTCACCTCCTCAGCAGCATCCAGCATTTACACATATCTCTCTAACAATGTATCAGCGATGGGGAATGGTACAGGCTGCAACCTATATAGTTCTATGGCTACAACCGACAACAGATCTGAATGAGCTAAGAGTTGCTTAAACACGCTGCAAATGATTTGTATTAATTATTAAATTCATCCCGAACCCGATATGCCTGGTACAACGTGGGAAATACCGAACCGACCCAAACCCATCAGGTCCCGACGGGTCCCGGCTGATATTTCAAGCTCTAATGTGCCGTGCACGTACAATATGTGCTCATATTGTAGAGCAGTATTTGGGCATACATACGTACATACATGCACACACGTGCATGAGCTCTCCCAAACACAGGCACAGAAATACAGCTAGAAAGAGAGAGGAAGTGAGGGAGAGGTGTGTGAATCTGTAAACACAGGGCTGTACTGTCCTTTGGTCTAAGGTAATTGGCTCCCAAAGGTTTTTCGTTTTTGCGGCCATCTCCCAGATGGTAGAGTCCAGATTAATAGGCGGCCTAGAGAGACATACGGACAGAAGGACAGACAAAAAACTTAAGCAAAAAAAAGTTGCTGGTTTTCTCCAGACCACCAAGCTACCCTATACAAGTCTGAGTGTGCCTGCAAGCCTCTTGTAGCTATACTGTAGCGCCGGTGCTCCTTGTTTATATTAACAATGCCCTTCCGCTATACGGGTGTCACCTTTGAGCAAGTTTCATTATGTTCCTGGCGCCACAGCGATCACCCTGCAAGATGCCCTTACAGACACCGCTCATATACGGAATTCAATTCCACACACGGGCCGAACTTCCCAGGAGGAACAGGGGTTCGGGGAGCCGGGGCGCAGCGTCATTCAGAGTCAGATTAAAGCGGTTCCATTCAACCCAAGCGGCGTCACACACAACTATACGGTAGCTGAGCAGCTCTGTTTGCCTCCCTGTCTAAGTTAGACTCCTTCAACATCAAAGAAATCGAAGTATGCATACTGTGCATACTGAAAGGATCCTTACAAAGCAGAGCCATCTTGTAAATCATCACTGTCAAATGGAGAAAAATAATCCCTAGCATCATGAAAGGCAAGCACAATTGGCCTATTATGGTCTCGAGCCAAGCTGCCAATCAAATTATCCAAACAAAGCTGCTCTCAAAGGGTCTGTATGGTTACAACGCATGGCAGTGATCGAGCTTTTGAAAGCAAGACTCAAGGATGCCTTAAAGAGAAAGACAAACAAAATATGCACTTTATGACTAAAGGTGGTATTTATGATGGACTATTCAAATCAAGTGTTTAAAAAGTGTTTAATCATATTATATATTACACTAATACAAAAGCTTTAAAGTCTGCTCTGTCAACGAGTTAAAGGCAGGGTCAGTCATTCTCGAGAGTTCTTACCAACTTTGAGCTCAAATCAAAACAATATTGCTCCTCACACATCGAAATGCAGACACTTATCCCACGGAGGCTTCCTGAGCAGATTAACTAACAGGTGACCACTGATGTTATCTCTACCAGCCAACAGTCCAAGTGTGCATTCTCTCTTTCGTTGTTATGACGTTACCACATCAACAGGCCTTCTACGCCCAGCGCTTGAACATCTATTAGCCAACAGCACTTCTGAACAGCCGTTCCGAGAGCCTTAAATCAAAAACTAACAGACCGTCAGAAAAAAAGCGTCTGTTCTCTAAACAGCAATAATAACGTATCACTTTGTAAGAAAAAGCACCTCATTAAGACTGGTAATTTCTTCTTCTTTTTTTTCTTGGTTTTCTTGGTTATTCTCTCTCTCCTAGAGCCTCAACTTGGATTACATTTTACGGAGGTTCATCGAATGACCCTCGCCGCCTCCTCAACAAGAGCTCCAATTAAGCAGCCAGGGAATGCGACGAGCGTTTGAAATGAATGAGGAGGCTTTTAATGGGCCTATTGTTTAGGAAATAATGAGAAGTGAGGCGGGAGGGCGGGGGGGGGGGGGGGGAGAAAGGAAGGGGGGCGTGCGCAGTCTTCAATACTGTATATACTTAATTTTTTCATCTTAGCAAGTTAG
>JAODTR010006244.1:0-10902 GCA_025399935.1 Amblyopsis rosae
CTCTCTCTCTCTCTCTCTCTCTCTCTCTCTCTCTCTCTCTCTCTCTCTCTCTCACACACACACACACACACACAGTCTCATGCTCAATTACTTAATATCAGGTTACATCTCTTGTCAGCAGCCATACGATATAGAGGGTATTCGATGAGCATCCTTATCCTACTGGATCCTGGTTCAAGTTCCTGTGTCACGAGCACCCAAACTGCCACTGCCCTTGAGCAACACGATAAATCTTTACTTGCTTCCTGTTGCATCGCTGACCCCGCAGTCTACGCTGGCGCGCGGTTGCCACGGTTTGATGTGCACGCCTTCTGAAGGAGGCTGGTAGAAGGTCATGTAGGCAGACATGTAGGGTGTGACCTGTCCCTGATAGCATCCACTATACATGCTACAACAGGAGAGGCACTACACCTAGTTTGATATTTTCTTCATCAGCAAAAAGTGGGGATTCATATTGTACTGTAGCACTGTACCCCCTCTCTTGCACTGGGGGTGTTATACGAGCTGTGTGAACTATACTTCAACTGGGGGACTGTGGCTCAGAAAAGTAGAAAACCGTTGCACAACAATGCAAATCACCAATACAAGATGTACCATAGTTTAGCAGCGCTGTTAGCTTGGCATGCTTGGATGTTCGCCGGCACACAGACACCGCTTTACCCCAGTCCTGGCTCATAAATGCATTCAGCAGTGGTGGGATTTTAATTGCAGACAGCAGACAGTGAGGGGTAAGGACAAATTAGTGTTGTGTTTTTTGTCTGCGCGCATCCTCGCGCTGGCTATCAGAGCGGAGAGTCCAGCCCGCAGAGTCGGTGTGTGTGTGTGGACTCCTGTCATATTAGCATTACCTAGGTGTTAGCTTGCAACGTTACAGTAGATGGGAGCTCCTGGGAGGATAAACAAGCCATCCATAATTAACAGCCACTCTGCCTGCATTCTGATCTACTCTGCCTTAAAAAGAACCACACTGTCTCTGCTGGTCACAGAGAGAGAGAGAGAGAGAGAGAGAGAGAGAGAGAGAGAGAAAGAGAGAGAGAGAGAGAGAGAGAGAGTAAGGGGGGTGGAGAGAGGGGTACAACTAGAAAGAATGAGAGCGTGGAAAATACATGGGGAAAAATTGCCCCCACAATCTACACACCCACACAAACATTTACTGTACTTACTATACATTGCACGCTTGCATGTAAATACAGTATGCACATTCTCAGTATAGCTACTCACTCACCGAGTGAAGAGTGAATGGCTTTATAATGTACTTTAATTTAGCAGAGGTAAAGGCGATAAACCGTCAGCTTCTACTTTTACTTATCGTTAACTGAAGAGCTGTAAAGCGTCTCATGATAGAGTGCTGGTTGCACGCTAGTTTAGCCTCCTACGCACCAGTCATCAGAGATAAGATGAATTCCAGTTTGTGTTTGTTTGTGCTTTAATCTTTGACTGCAGGTAGCCTACTGTATGTACAGTAATGTGTAGCCCCATACTCCTGTTAAGCAACCGTTTTAAGATCAATTTAATTGTATTCTGTATGCACTATGTTTGTGTGAGTCACATACTGTACAGAGAACATCTAGAAGTGGGAGTATGATATGAGACAATGGGCAGACTTATTTACATGTGTCCTCACTGTGTCATACCAGACATCCCCTGCATAAAAGCTCACTGTTGCCTTCAAAAATAAGGTAAACAAAACAGGGACAAGGATATTGTACTGTATACAGGCTACTATACTGAGACGCTCTCACTCACCAATACGGTGTTAGGCTGAATCCCATTTCACCCCTTGCCCCTAGCCCCCCTAACCCTCCTTTTTTGTGCATTCATGTATAGGGGTAGGGCATCCAAATGTTGGTTTGGATCGAGGACTAGGGCGAAGTGTTAGGGCTGTACTGTAGCTCTTCAAACAAAGTGTTTTCAGAGGCCCACTCCAAACAGTGTTTTGATACATTTCCTATAAGGTCGGTAATGTTGTGAATTACCAGCATAATGGCTGCTCAAAACCCACACATAAGTATTTTCTCAGTTTATAAATATTAAAAAAACATTGAAAATCATTGTATTATCCGTAATTTCATTGTAGGCTATTACCGGTATGGTAGTTTTTCTTCAGAATGCATTGCTATCGTTACCGGTAGTAGGCTACCGAGCCCACTGGTGTTCTGACTATCTATGCTAGTGCCGGTAACTATCTTACTAATCAACTAAAGTTAACGTTGTACCAGTACATTGATCTAACTGATTTGTGCACAATCCCGCATTTGGTCATATTTCAATTGCTAGTAGGGGTGGGCGATTCGATCCTAAAATATCGATACCACAGATACTACGTCTCGTTTTTGAAGATCAATTCTAATATACAGTATATAGGATCGATACCAGTTTCCGTTTCTCTATTCTGCATTGTACCCATTTCTTTAAAGAGTAGAACCGTCTATGCATACACACAACTTTATGTTATTGTGATCACCAGAGTGCATGCACTCTGCTTCTTCAGTCTCCACTGCTGTTTCATGCACTAAACATCGAACATACAGGTTGCGCAAGCGCAGTGCTCCGTGGCGCGCACCCTGACTACTGATGCCAATCTGACATGTCATGCATACAGACCGTGATGGCTTACTACATACTTCAGTTGGGAATCAAACCCAAGTCTCATAGATGGCAAGTAGAAATTCTACCACTCATCTTATGATGCTAACATTTGTCATATAATATATTGGTCAAAATGTATACATATTTAGCCTATTGATGATGCATTCACCTCATAAATCATGAAACTGTTCTCCCCTACAATAAAGTACATAATAATAAAAAGTATTGGTATTGGTATTGGTATCGATATCGTCAATTCTGGCCCTGTATCACTTGGTATTGGGTTGAAACCAAATTTTGCAGTATTGCCCACCTGTAATTACTAGTACAGTACATCGATTTATTTGAAACGTTCATTTGAGTTGTGAACGTGTCACAAACGTAGTGTGTTTTTCAGTCTCCCCATCAGATAGATGGCAACTGTCATTGTGATACGATAACATTATTGCCAATGCCATAATGTAGTATGCTTATAAATATAGAACACGTCCATATCAAAAAGATGCCTATAGCCCACGCAAGAGAGATCATCCCAGCTGAGGACGGCACTCTGAAAATGTAAAAGCCGGTAAAAACACCCACAATTACGCAATTGACTCAACTCCACTTGTGACGAGAAAAAATAAAAAACATAATCGATAACATCCTACTGTAGATCCAACCACATTTTGGAGACGGTGTTCTAGTTTGAACCTCAAGACAAGTCAAACATTACACTGCAAGTGGCTTTTTTAATTGTAATATGTACAGAGAGAATTTGGTTGTAAGTGGAGTACATTGTGTGTACATTTGCATTAAATCTTTTTTTTTATGCACTTCTCTTTGATTTCTAGCATATTTATAATTTATCTGTGTTGTTGTTTGATTATCTGTGTTGTTGTTTGCTTACACTGGACTCCAGGCCAGTTGTCATGGGGACCAGACCGGTGGTGAACAACAGATGATTGCTGTGTGTCTCTGACAGCAAAAAGTAGTTCTGTTCCTTTACGTCTGATCTGTTCTTTTTAGTTTGCCTTATCGCCTTTATCCATTCTCCCTGTCCCGCTCCCGATCTCTGTTCTCCTCCCATCTCGTCTCTCTCCACCTGTCTCATGTGCAAATATCTCCACTTTCTCTCATCTTTACAATATTTCGCTCCCTTATCTTATTCCTGTCCACATTGCATTTTGCTTCACCCCTCAATTATTATCCATTATCATCTTCAAATCAAAATCTAATCATCTCACAAAAGTTTCCACCCTGTAATACTATAGCATTCATACTTTGGAGTAGAACACTGAAGCCGCTTTACATGCATAAATGCTGGTGCCAATAAGCAGTTATTTCTTCAAATAATTACCATAGCCATTTAAGCCTGACTGTTGCGTCCGCAAGGATTTAAGAGCAGTAGTGATAGGATTCCAGCAATATGTGCCAGCCCTCAGATGCTTCTTACTACAGGCATGTCTAATTATGAATCTCTAGTTGTTGTTAAATTAATATATGTGTATTTGTATCTGACAAAACCAAAGAAAGAAAGGTGAATCAGGGTTTTAAAAAAGGATCTCAGAAAATGAAACGTGATTTTCATTGTAGCTAATAGTATAATGCTTAAATAGAGGTATCATTTTCACATTTGTGAGAAGGGACACTTTAAATCTGAAGAAAAAAGCCTTGAAATTAAATTAGAGTTAAATAAGGGCGTGTGAGGCATGTGGATAAAACATTTGGGCCACAATTGCTGGACAGGGGCTCTGAAATGGACCATCTAATTAAGATAATAATGAGAAAGAATGAATTAACTGTTAAAAAATGGATCCTCGCAATGTACTCTCTATTCTTAAAACTCAATTTCACTAACCCTATTTAATATTCATAACATGTACTGCAGCTGTACAGAGACTCGTATAGCGGCTTTTAAACTTAAATCTTTCACTGCACAGAATCAGTCCTATGCCAGTAGTTCTCTAAACGTGATCGCTAATAAGAAAAGGTTCATAGCGTGCAACCCCTGGAGGGTTTCCGACCCCTATTGGGAACCCCTGACGCACAGCAATAAAGGTTGAAACCAAGGTTTTATTGTACTTATATCTGTTATCAGAGAGTTCCTGTTGTTTCATTCAGGCCAACGTGATTTTCCTTCTGTTGTAGCAATCAGTGGGGGTCCGTATATATATATATATATATATATATATATATATATATATATATATACCGTAAATTACAGTGCAGGCAACAAACATTAGTTCTAATGAATAAACCGGTGCAATCTACAAAATGTTCAGTGATCCAAAGAGATGTGGTGATGGGTGGGGTGTTGGCGATATTTAGTACATTAAAATCACTATAGCCTTATTTCCATAACTGAACTTACTTACACAGATGTCCTTAGAGCATTTTTCTGGTGATCCCAGATGCTCACTTCAATCTAGTTTAATCACAATGTTATTCTGCCAAGAGGGGGAATTATAAGGAGACTGATTGTGCTGCCAAGTTCTTAAAGAAAAGACTGGAGAAGACACAGCATGAAATATTCAGTAGAAACTTGCAGATATATATGATAAATCAATGCGGCATACAGTCTAGTGTGCGTCTATTTTCTAGGGATATGAGCATATTTGTTGTGTTTGTTAAAAGCTCAAACAAGGATGTTATAATTCAAGTTATTCTGTTACTAAAAGTTAGGATAGCAAAATGACATGCTGACATTTACAGTACAGTAGTTCAGTCGGAAGCAGTTAAAAAATGTCTTCAATAACAAACTGAAACCATAGTTATGTTTGTCGGTATTCTTGATGTTGTATTCCTCCCTGCCCATCCTTGCATGCAGGATAGAGCAAGAAGAGCAGAGGTAAAATAACAGGATCGATAACCAACATGACCACACGAAACATGAATAGGCCCACCTTATTACAATAAGTGCTGTTTAGGGATTGGATGGCGTCATAGGCCATTGTCTTGACTACATGACCTGCCTGAACTAACACACTTCATTCTTGAGAAGGTTCGCTAACTTCAATCAGTAGCGCAGCGCCGCTTCACCCACTGAAACACATTGTGAAGCAAAGCGTGATACAGTAATCCAGCTTTTCTGTTGTGAGCGGTTTTTGCTACTTTGTTTGTGTTTACGGAGTCGGGGCTGTGTAGAAGTACCGGATAATTTATTTAGCACACAGAACGATGAGGAGATATTTGGTGAATTTGACAAAAAGTGTATTAGCTTCTAATTATCTTGCAATAGATGACTATACCTTTAATTCTGCCAAGACTTGTTTGATATGTAAGTTATCACTCCCTAACATATTTAGCAAGCAATGCAAGCATCAGTAGCAGCAGAGGAGATAAGGGAGTGATGAACTCTAATCCCCCCAGGGAGTCAGACCAGAGCACAGAGGTTAAGATGGCTGCCACAGGTGGATGCCACAGGTGGAGGTGATACGCTGCTATGCAGGATCAAGCAGGGATGCTTTAGATAAATGGTACAATGACTAGACTTGGCGCCGCGCAAAATTGTCTATTAATTCCAGTCATTCTAGTCATTGTACCTCAGCCTGTTAAATCTGCTAATGTAATCAAAATGAATGTGACACTTTTGCTTACAATATTCAAATGATCGTTCAAACGACGAATGAATGAATGAACAAGTGAATTCATGAATTATTAAGCGGACGCATATGAAGGCTGGTTAGTTATCACTTATAATTAAACGTGTGTAATAATGTATTTACCATAAATTCAGTGAACTGAGATAAAATACCAGCCTTTGAACTGACTGAACCTGTGAGTTAGAAAACAAATGTTTAGGGGCTCATTGGAATTCAAACTATACTATACTGGACGTGCTGGATGTGCTTGTGCGAGTGCACGCACACACACACACACACTGGCGCACATTGCCTCTGGGTCTTAAGTAGGCAAAATCATTCCAAAAACTGTGGCTGGTACTGTTAGCATGGCTGTTACCTCTGGATGGCCTGCTGAGGCCCTAAGGCGTGTGGGCACGCATGCACATGGGCACACACACACACAGGCTAGTGGTAGAGTATCACTTTATGCCATGCTGTGCTCCCCAGAGCAAGCACAGAGCAGTGTGAGAGGTCTACAATAATGAGAGAGCCCGGAGGGACGCACGCACACACACACAATCCCCCTAGCACATAATACATATACCCCACACACACACACACACACACACTCCTCTTTTTCTCTCTTCGTCACACACACGTACACACACACACACACACACACACACACACACACACCCACCCACGCGCGCACACACAAACACGCGCGCACACACATTACACATCTTTGAACTCTTACTGTATAGGGTGACACACAGAGAAAGAAGGTCACTTAGCGTGGCACATTAACTCTATTATTAAATCTGTCCACAGATTAAATCTATCTAATAACATTAGATTAGATTAAATTGGCATCACATAGTACAGTACATGTATACAGTAAAATACAAAAAATGATCCCCATGAAGTAACGCAACGCTAAATAAAATGGCAACTTCTACGTCTGACGTTCAGACAACTCAGCCCAACAATTCCTGAAACAAAACATGAAATAACAACAAAGTGTTTGCTGCTGGCAGAGGACTGTTGAAGTAGGACACAAGCCCTCTGTGATACCTTCTGATAGCAGATAGAAACAAGAGGATTTGAACATGAAAATGATTCAGATTAATGGAGCTTTAAGTCTACTCTTCTCTCCACTCATCGGCCTGCTCACCTCCGAGCTGCCGCTCTTAACATCTTTGTCGTTTGTCTTTTACACTCTAAATTCATTTCATCCCCTTAGTTTCTCAAGTGTGGTGTGTGTGTGAGAGAGAGAGAGAGAGGGAGAGGGAGGGAGAGAGAGAGAGAGAGAGGGAGAGGGAGAGAGGGAGAGAGAGGGAGAGAGGGACAGACGATGACTAAGCGGCCACCGTTGCTCACTGGAGCCGAGCGCTGTAGCCAATCCCTTTAGGTGCTCCTCTCTGCTCCTTGTTTTGGTGACCTTGTCAGGCCCTCTCCCCCTCCCAGGGGAGTCCCTCTGCCCCGTCTCCCACCTCTCTCCCTCCCTTGCTCTCTCTTTCCCTCTTTCCTTTCGTGTTTCCTCTCTCACTCTCCCGCCTGCCTCTCCTCCAGTCTCTTATTCTCCTCCTCTTATCTTTCCTCCTCCTCTTCCTCGCCGCCCCTGTTTTCTCCTCCCTGCGTGTTGTTTCGCGACTTTCCAATGTAGCTTCCTCCTCGCCATTCCTTCTGATCCTGATGTTCCGCGTGTCCCTGCAGCCTAATCTTTCCCTCCGTCATGCCGTTACTGCCCCGGGGCCCTTTGACTGTGATGGCATTGTTTACCTAGCCACAAACGCAGTGACGCGGTGCTTTGATCCAGTCTGAGTATAACGCTGATCTCCTACAGATGGAGATGTACATAGTTGACTTGTCTCCGTCGTGTGTTTGAAATGCATCCCACGTTGTCTCCCACTGCCGTATGTCTGAGCTGTGCCTCTATGAAAACACACATCGACCAATAGAGACAGGATCCCTCCAAGCTCCGCCTACGTGAGAGGTGTCGGCAAGAATTGTAAACAAAGCGAAAACACTCGGGGGTGTAAACAAAAGGACTGGCGCTGTGAAGTGACGTTGGACACAATGTAAACATAGTAGAGGAAACCAATCACTGGCAACACATTTGTGTTGTTTTGTATTTTATTGCCATTTCAATCTATTCAACGTCATAAGCCTGGACTGCTAAATAGGATAGGAAAACTGGCCTGCTATCCCCGTCACTTACCTATTGTGTCGGGGGGTTAAACCAAAGATACTGCACTGTAATGCATTTCAATGGAAGCAAAAATGTCTGACGGCATTTTGTCGTGGGAGCTGACGTAGGGATGCGCCCACAGCTGAATCCACTATGCATGGCCTGAAACAAAGTCAATTTACCCCAAAACAGTTTGCTGCAGAAATACCGTTGCGGCCTAAGTTTGATCGTAGGTACTTATTAGGATAATATACTCAAAATACCCATTAACTACCTCCCCATTGAATTGCATGGATCACCGGGCTGTTCTGGTCTGCATAAATGGTGAAAAGTCCCCCGCTCCCTCGTCTGTTGAACCCCCTTTGTGATTCCCTGTCTCTATAGTTCAGGGGTCTCAAACTCCAGTCCTGTAGGCCATGCATGTTTGAGACGTCTCCTTGTTCCAACACACCTGACTCGCATGAGTGGATCGTTATCAGGCTTCTGCAGAGATTGATAACAACACATTAAGTTGAATCAGGTGTGTCGGAGCAGGGAGACGTCTAAAACATGCAGGACAGCAGCCCTCCAGGACTGGAGTTTGAGACCGTTGCTAGATAAACTTTGTGCTGCAGATAGTACTCTCACTAATATTTTACCTGCCAGTTATGCAGATTGAGTGATGGGGTTCATGGTGATAAGCAGTGAGCACCAGACTGGTGCCTCGCCATCTGTCCATCAAACACACACTCCGATAATTATCTTACTCTTTCAAAGCGGCCTGCCATAAATCAGGTTGTGTGTTGTGCGCTTGGCACCATGTGTCCAGCAGCCACTGCTTTCTGCCTGTGTTTACAGTGGCTTCTATAGCCGTCCTTGGTGCCGGTCACAATTATTTTTTACCAGAAACCCCTTGAAGTTCTCTCTCTCTCTGTCTCCCTCTCTGTCCTGTCTTTCTTACTGCTCCACACGCATCCAATCCTTTTTTCCCCTCTCTCTCCCTGACTACATCCCTTCACTATATGTCCCTCCTCTTCTGCTCCTTGTGTCTATCCACCGCCACCCCCTGTCTCTCGTCTCCTAATCCCCCCTCTCCACCCTAATTTAAACTCTTTGAAGCCTTCAATAAGGTTCCATAATAAGCTTCTCTCTCTCTCTCTCAAGGCAAGGCAGCCCCCCAGTGTGTGTGCATGCACTGTATGTGTGAGCGTGTGTGGCTGCGTTGCCATGTGTGTGTTTCTGTGATTAAAGATGTTAGTGTCTGTGCCTTTTTACATGTATGTATGTATGGGTGTGTGCGAGCGGGCGTGCGTGCGTGCGTGCGTGCGTGCGTGCGTGTGTGTTTGTAGTGGTTGAACAGGGGGCCGTGAGCGGGAGATAATGTTTTTGTGCAACATATCAGGACAACACTGGTGCTTCGAACGCAGATTAAACTGTTAAATTGGGTTAATGGTGCAAACTGTTCCACAACAGTTTTAGTCACTTGTAAACATAAAATAGACTACTGTAGACTGTGTGGCAAGCCGGAGAGGGGAACAGACGACCCGCAGATGTAGGTAAGTTTTCTTATTTATTAATATTACACAGAGATGCTTTCCTGTACGTTGCGTATTCCGTTCCTGTTGTCTGGGGGGTTCTTCTCACTGGAAAACACAAGACAAAGAAAGAGATCTTTGCATTAGTACAGGTATAGCCTGGGTATAGTCGCCATTCTCCTTTCACTACTATTCCCCCTTGGCTTAGTCCTACGTTTGATGGTCTCATATTGGGGTTTGGGAGAGAGTAGCCCACATACCTCCCTACTTGCTCTCTCCTGGTGTCTGGCATCTTGGCCTTCTTATCCTCTCTTCCTGTGATCCGTAATCTGTGTGATGAGCTACACCTGGTTCTCCACCAGTGAGAGAGCCACGTATCGCCCTTCCCATACAATGCCGGCGGGTCTGCTGGGTCCCCTCCTGCGGGGGGCAGTCGGCATACCACAACTGGGAAATAACAGAATAGAATGATAGATAATAACTAGTATTGTGCTATAATTGCATAGGCAGGACGCTCCGTAAGCCTGTTACTCTCTCGCAGCAGAATCATACAAGATGTTACTCATTTACATATCTTTTTTTGACACCTTATAAGGTAATTATTACAAAATTGACAATTACATGTTTTTTAGCAGCACTCTGAAGTACAATATCGGAGACAAATACAGTATGCATAAAAAAATATAATGTATTTATAGCTTACATCACACTGGTCTTATATAATAATAATAATAATTATTATTATTATATGATTGTGCACATTGTTCTTCATTTATCTGCAATCACAATTACCGTAGGTACTTTTTATCCAAAGAGACATGCAGTTAAAATTACAAGTATAAGGAGCAGTTATGGGTAGACTCAAGGCTATAGACTCATACTTACAGGCAGGCTGGACCTGTTTGGGCTCAAATGCAAGACCTTCTGGCTGGGTATCAACCTGCTGAAAACACCCATTGTCTTTGAGCAAGACACTGATTTCCCTTATATGGAGGACCAGGACTGCCATAATAAAAAATAAATAAATAAATATATAAAAGTATAAATAAATAAATAAAAGTAT
>JAODTR010006245.1:0-31841 GCA_025399935.1 Amblyopsis rosae
GTATATATATATATATATATATATATATATATATATATACTATATAAAGTAGAATATGTTTCCATCAATAACTATGTAGAGTCTAACTTAGTTCTTAAATTTCCCTTTCATTTCCCACTACAGTAGATATTCAAATCATATGTGTGTGTGCGTGCACATGCATGGGTCAAAAGACAACATAGCAGACAGATGATCCATATGTAGCATTGAAATATGTTCCCAAATTGTAATTTCATAGAGGATGCAAATATGTAATTAAATGGAAACTGCCAAACTATTTGAGGAGGAACAATGGTCTAATAGATCTACACCAAGGTCTTTGTTTGATACTGTATTTCCCCACAACCAACAATGCTCTAATATATCTACACCAAGGTCTTTGTTTGATACTGTATTTCCCCACAACCAACAATGCTCTAATAGATCTACACCAAGGACTGTTTGATACTGTATTTCCCCACACCCTCCTTATGGACAGCAGCTGTGATAATGCTGGCCCTTTTTCAAAACAAGTCAATTAAATCAGCATTTGCAATGGACGTTATACAAATGCCGTTATCCGTAAGATTTACGGATAACGTAGATTCAATCATCTCCACCAATTACGGAACACCATTGCCAGGCTGCTGACGCTGAAATAAACAGTCTAAAAGCACTTCATTGCCTCATTATTCATTCCTCCTTCCTCCATTAGAATTTCAGTGGTGAACATCAGTGTTGAAGCGGAGACATCTGCAGCGTGAGTGCAACAGCTTCAGCTCACAAGAGCTCTTCACTGTAATTCCCCTTATCGTCCAAATGCAGATTTTCCATTGCACAGCCACATGCTAAATCAATTCCAAGCTAATTCTTGTGAATTGCTTTGTTGCCCTAATGAGACGTGAGAATATGAGGTCAAAGTTGAGCCTTTCCAATTTGAATAGGAAGACCTGTAACAAATGAGAGGGAAACAAGGAAATACATCTAACAGATAGGGACATTCATTTGTAAATGGCCTGTCTGGGATGTTAACCACGTTTAGTAACAATCATCAGGTAAGTTGGCAGACTTAACTGTAACTAGCGTTACAAATATCGACACTGCATTCATTGTGCAGTTGTGATGTGATGCTGAAGTACATAAATGGGATAAACATGGCAGTGACATAGTGTCCTGATAGACGTATGAAGCCAAAGCCTTCTTGGGACTACAGTGAAGGCACCACAGTGTCTCAAACCCCACACTCCCTGGGAGCTTGCTAATATTTCTGTGCATTTGTGTGTGTGTGTGTGTGTGCATGCACTTCTTTAAGAAGCATTACTCACCCTGACATGTAATGACAAATGAGGTCCACTGGACCCAATGTCACAGAAAGCAAAAACAATTTTAAAAGATGGGCTCAATTCTGTTTCAAGGCCAAGAAAAATGCTATAAATGTCTGTTAAAAATACATATATATTTTACGTCACAATAAGATCTTATGTTCCTTTCCCACCATTGCTTACTACTGCTACACTGAATATAATTATTGTGTAAAAGTGCTAATTTGTTATTGTGTAAAACAAATTTAAACAATTTCCTACAGTGAACACAATTTATAATGGAATGGTCCATTTGATGACCATTTGATTGATGCTCTGGTTTCCAAGCTAAGGTATGAGAATCTTTACCACCAGTGAATAATAGTGTAGTGTAAAATTTTTGTCCATTCTCTGTATTAGGCGATAATGTGCAAATATATCAGTTTTTCCAACTTTTATTTTGTTTTGTTTGTGCTTTACTGTTGTTACTTTTGCACCATCTTCGTGGAGAGGGATAACTTGCTCTGCCTGCTTACAATACGTGAGAACTGTATACTATCGTATAACAGGGTTTGAAAAAGACTTGATATTTTGATGAACTCGACTTATAAATCCTTTGATTACTGTAAAATAAAATATAGAAATACTGTGTCGACATTAGCCTACTTGTTTACATGTTTTGCAGTTTAGCTTACAATAAATGTAACTGTAAGCAGATATTTTGTTAAAGCATTTATTTTACATTTACATTATTTTACATACATATACAGTTATTATTTTACAGTATTGTTTTTATATTATACAATGTACAAGACATTTTATAATATAGGCCTAAGCAATTTAGAAAGGGAAAATCTTTTTCTCAACACTGTCAGTGTCACTCACACACACACTATGTTTAATGAAACTGGAAGATTGGTCAGTTTACAGTAAAACATACACACAGAAATGGTTGGAAGGAATGACAGACATACACATGTCTTGCTTTGACCTGCATGCTGGTGACATGATGGATCTTTCCACAGTAATCTCCCATTGATCTCAGTTTATCTTCTGACACAATATAGTGACGGTCTCCCCCAGCATTCTCCAACTTACTAAGCATACTAAATAATAGAACGGCTTCTTTTGTCACTTAAGTAAATAGATTCCTAATATGTGTGTGTGTGTGTGTGTGCGCGTGTGTGTATGTGTGTTTGTCAGAGAGATAGTTTAAGGGGCTTATGGTTGACTTGACTTGTATTTGTATTTGTATGTATTTGCTTAACATGTCAGTTTTCCCTCCTTTGTCTTTAGTGGAGATAGCCATACAATATGCCTTCATTCTATTACAGTAAAACAATAACTTATGTATGGTATATATTTAGTCATATATGTATGATATATATATATATACACTGTATGTGTATATGTGAATATATACAGTATACACACGACACATTACTTAAGAAAATAAACTAAAATAAATAAAGTACATTTAATAAAGAAAAGCATAGCATTTTGCATGCAGATATTTGTCATTTCTGCTGTGGCGTACACAGAGAATTAAGGCAAGGCAAAGCCAGGTGCGTTGTTGCATTTCTAAATGTTAACAAAATTCCATATTATACATATACATATACATACACACACACACACACACATATATATATATATGTGTGTGTGTGTGTGTGTGTTCACAGGAGAAACTTGGATGAATGTTCATACATAGGGCTCACAACAGCATGACCTCTGTTATGAGCACTAAATGCTAACAGCTGTAACAAATAAGATACAGTATCTTATTTGTTACAGCTGTTAGCATGTATTGGCACATTGCTAGACACCGGAGAGTGCAATGAATACATGCTTACAGTGTATGTACTGTACTTCCCCAGGCTATAGTAAATATAAATACAGCTGTGCTTAATGTTGGGTATAACATTACTTGTATTATGTAAGATATGAATAAAGAGAATAATGATATAACAAGTGCGTTTTTCACCAGTTCTCTCCTTCTACAGTAAGTTCATCTCCTCCCAGCTGGTAAATTGTCATTGTCAAACTTCTATCTTCTAGGGAGATTCTTCTAGGGAGATTAGTATTTCATGAGAGAATATATTCTTACATTCACAAAGATCTTTGATTTAAACGACATTAGTGGTGGCTTCTACAAACACTTTCAATCAAATTATTAAATTACTTCTAACACACTCCACTGCGGGGGACTGTGCCTGAGCAAGTATAACTTTCCTGAGGTTTCACAATTTCCATGTTTTATTCTGGTGTCACCTTAACATGAGCTTGGTTAATTTTTGAATCTCTAATTAATAAATACACGTAAAGTTAGTTTTAGATTACCCCTGTAAATATAAACTGTTCCAACTCACACCTGCAGGGGAAAGAGGAAACGTTTTAAGTCATGTACTGTATGCAAACATTCACTGTTGTTATGGTCTGTTGCTTTACAACAATCTAATGTTTTTTGAAGCTCATTGTCTGGCCTTGTCTGCATTCATGAATTGGACATTGTCCATTGTGTCTGACTCCATACAAAATAGGTTAACACATACCAGAACGATACAGGATCGAATTACTGTAATACAAAATACTGTATAGCCAAATCGTCTTACTTGAATATAACTAATGTAAAAATAAAGCCCCTCCTTACATTTCACTAGCTATATTCTTTTTTTATTTTTGTAATATATTTATTTAAAAGAAGTGTGGAACGTTTTGGCAAATGTTATTGAGACTTCATGCAAGCTTAGTACGGAAGGAGGAAGTTTAGAAAAGGGATGGGTGGTGTCTGGTTCTTTACAGAAATGGATGTCACTACTGACCTGACCTGGAATTGCCACTGAGACAATACTTTTCATATTATGCTTTGTTGGGTTCATTGAGTTGCTCTCTACTGCCAACTTGTGGTAGACTAGAGGAGACCACTAGTCTTCATAATAAAAAAAATACAAAAAGAATGTAAGCTGCTCAATAGTGCTCTAAATTTAAACACTAAGTACAGTACAACAAAAATATCAACTCAAAATCATATTTAATTTAGATATAAAAATGTTTTTATTTACATAACATATTCAAGGTTGGTGTGCACAAGCGGAGAACATACACATTATACAAAAATGACATCCTTCAATGTTAATCTTTAACTATGTACATTACATATATATATATATATATATATATATATATATATATATTAACAATAGTGTTTACACTATCTTTCTAACAATAAATGGATCATCATTGGACTTCACAGACAGATCTATGGCCTATGGACTTTAAGGAACACACAAATTCACAATGTATAGATGTGATCTAAGTCCATAGGTTCACAATGTGCATTATAAGTATCAGACTTACCTATGTCATTATAGCAGAAAGCTCTTGAGAAACCATGTCTCTTTCTTTAATGTCTTTATTACCAACCCCTTCTTGGTCAGGTTCACATAGAGGCTCGTCAACTTTGCCACCTTTGCAGATAGGACCTAGTGTGAGAACATTTTCCACTTGATAAGTACCAATATCTGGGTTACGGGTGAGTTAATCACACAATGCCACGGTGTGACTAGACTCACCCAGGCCAAAGGTATTCAGGTTAACTGCGTTTTGCCCTTTTTACCCTCACTGATACAGACATTTAAGGTGTAGTCGGCAGAAGCAGATGCAGTTTTAGCTGTCCCACAGTTGTCAGTAGTAAAGTCTGGTGTGCAGGTCTCTTTGATTCCATCAGACGGATCCAGACCCGTTTGCAGAGTGTCTGTAGAGTTGCTAGAGTCTGTGATATTTTCCTTAGCCGTGTCAAAAGATTCAGTGACGTTACTGTCTGCATAAGAGTGACTGCTGTGCATATTTGTTTCACGTACACAAAGATTACTTGTGATGGGACTGCATGCATCTTCCTTGACATCCCCACTTACAGCACAGACTATGCCGTCAATGTGGGTGCTCCACGCGTCCGAAAACAAGTCATCGTCAAAGTTCTCACATTTAAACAGAGAACCATCATCGTCTTTTGCGACACAATCTGTCTCTCCTTCACCAGCAACACAAGACACCCCCTCAGAAGGAATGTCCTCTCCTGACAGAACCCTTTTCAAACTGCGGGCATGGTCTCGGTACATTTGGCACAACTGAACATCAGCAATGTGGCTTGCGTGGATCTCAGCAAGCTTCATGTAGATCACATAAAGAGGATTGGGGTTCGCATGGTCTTCTAGAGCAGCTGCCAGCGCCAAATGGAAGTATCCCACTGCATCAAACGCATCCTGGTGAGATGAGATGGAACAATGTGTTTATTAAATATTAATGAATATTCCACTTCTTACGGTTTTACGCACAAACTATCTAATGCTAAACTATCTAACTATCTTCTCAGATGAGTTAAAGTGACTACAGAATCCTAAATGTTGTTTTTGTAAAACTAGTTTCAGCCATGATGGGAAATTCTTTCACATTCACCCCACAGTATAAATGAATGCAGAAGGGAAGTACATACACACATACCTATACTGTACAATATTTAAAATATTCTAATATTGATGTTTACAGAAGATGCATTAAAAGTGCCTAAAAAGTTCAGTAATGTCACAAGGGAACTATTTATTTTGTATTTTCACTGAACAATAATGTATGTCTTGATGTTCAAGCTGTCTGTACGTCCTGCAGGCATGTACCTTGAGCTTGTATAAGGTCAGGTTGCCCAGCCTGCTGTAGACCTTGACGTAGTAGGCGACGTCTATGGGGTGCTGCACAGTAGGGGGACAGAGAGCCAGAGACTTGAGGTAGTAGTTCTCTGCCAACTCGTACTTCTCCAGGTGGTAGTAGGCTGTAGCCAGACGATGGTAGGCTACCCTTTCATTCTCACACACACCTGAGAATGAAACATTACAGACCTAATCAGCTAAAGGGTGAATTTGGGTCTCTGTTTCCCCAAACAGAGATGAGATGAGATGAGATGGCAAATAGTATATTTTAAATGATTTGTGGATTGACTTTTGTTGTAGCTGAATCAAATTATTGTGAAATACTGTAAACTGAAAGCAAATAAGGGCGAGCCCATCCCGGTAAGTAAGACAACTCAATTACAACTCACACTCATCTTATTGTGGCCACTTAATGCTGTAGTTACCGGTGGGGGCCACCGTGTGATTGTGCAACGCATCTTTATTTGTTTTGGTTTGCATTCAAGCAATGCTAGCTCCTCCTACCTGTGTTGGTGCTAATCTCAACAGCTAGCGTCGCATACTGCAAGGCCTCATCCTTCTCTCCTTGGGCCATCAGCAGCTCTGTTACTTTGCTCAGCAAGCGAAACTCTGAATGGATATCCTTGATGCTCCTCGCAAAGGGTAGACTGCCATCCTTTAGTGGAATACATGAACATTTGCATTGCAGTGCATTCATTACATTCTAAAGGCATTACGTAAAGTAATGCAGGGGGGAGGATATTGCCATAATAACACTCTTGTCCTCTCACCCTGTAGAATGGCAGCGAGGCCATTCTGTTCCTTTGGCCCATGAAGAACACATCCCCTGCCGCCTCATAGATGCCCAAGGTAAAATGTGGGTCACGCATCCTTAAGGCTGTCTCCACTGCGGCCTGTGAGTGAATATAAGCAGAGACACTTCTGTATATAGAGGAGACATGCCACTTTAATTAGGATCATTTTGAATGGAGCTCTATGGGAGAATTCTGAAACGCAACTATGGCAGTTGGAGGAAAATATCCAAATATTAAAATAAAAAAGAGCCAATCGTCTGCTTTATAACTGCCAAGCATTTACTCTATTTAACGAGTCATCTAGGTGCATTGACGTAAGCCACCAGCCTATACTGTCTTCCTAAATAACTGCCAGGCCGTTTCAGAAATGGCTGCGTTTCTGCGTACGTGCGTGTGTGTGAGTGTGCAGCTCATAAAGCTTTTGTCTAAAATGCTGGTGCTTAGTGTGACATCTAGTGGCAGAAAAGATCACACGTAGCTCATTTAACCTGGGGCGGTAAATGCATGCCATTGTGAGATTAAAGGCCATGCAACCTGATAAGGCCATACTGTACTGTCTTGGACAGGAGATAGGAGAGCCTCATTGCAGATTAATAGCAGTGTTGTTGACAGCTAGCGCTGCGATCACACAGAGCATATGCGTACCTCACTATCGGAAAATAAATAAATGGCAAATGAAGAGACAGAAATGGAAAAGGATTTGCATGCCTCTCAAGCAGCCAATGAACTGCTCACACACACACAAAGCTCCACCTCTCTCACCTGCAGATACATGTCAGCCAGCTCATCCTCATGGATGAGGTAATAAATGCGTCCAAGCTGCAGCCATGTTTCAGACTCCTCCTCTCTCTTGCCGAGGTCAATGGAGATCCGCAGGCTCTGCTTGCTGCAGTCCAGTGACTTGCGGGAGGATCTGTGTCAAGTCAAGTCAAGTTTATTTATATAGCCCTTAATCACATTGCAGCCTCAAAGGGCTGCACAGCCTACATTTCACATGGAAACAAACACCATAACCTGCTCCTCCCCCCAAACAAGGAAACACTTACAATAATAACCCCACAGTTAAAAAAGGGAGTAAACCTTGGGAAGGGACCACAGAGGGGGGAATGCACCTCTCCAGGACAATATGTACTGATAGGCAAACATGATTTAGCAATAATACTTTGAATAAAATGTACCACATTGTGCCGCAATTAAGAACTATCACATTGTATACATTTTGCAATTTAGTTCTTTATGAGTGTTCTGTCAAATGTAGCATTAACAGCCGGCACAGGAGTCCCAGTTCCGATGAAGTGTCCCTGACAGACGCCACTGGTGTCCCAGAAGAGAGAAGAACCGGTCTTGAAGCCAGTCATGAGGTTTCACAACAGCATAGCAGTGCAATGACACTATTTGTTATTATAATTTCATTACGTTTCGAGCCAGTGAGTTACTTTCATTTATAAGAAATGGAGAGACAGAGGAATGCAGAGTGGCAAATGGTGGGAAATGTTACCTGACATGCCAGATGGTTTGTTACATAAAGCCATCTTGGGGTGGAGCTGTGGTGTAATAGCTACCGGCCCATACGGTATAGGCCTAAATGCCCTTGGGCGACCCGGGCTTTAATCTGGCCCGCAGTCATTTCCCTATCATTGCCAATTTCTAATTTCCTGTCTACAGTATCTTGAGATCCTGTCTATCAATGAGAAAAAGCAAGAAAAGCTTTTAAAAGGGCATGCACTTTCAGTAAATACTTGGCAGGTGATTATATGACCCATTTGTCTATGATCGTCTATCATCGGCTAATGTCACACTGATTGGTCAGGATGGTATCACACGGCTAGGGGAAATGATGCAGTGAAAGATAAACAAAGAGAACGGCAAGGGACATACTTCTCTGTGTTTAGGGAGAGGTACAGGCTGCTGAGGATTTCTAGATACTCTCCCTCCAGCCGCTTGTCTTTCAGCTCCCTGGACACGGTCACACAGTGCTCATAGTAGATGATGCTCTGGCCAAACAGGAGCATGTCTGCGTACAGACGACTCAGTGCCTTGGCCACAATTATCTGGCCTGTGTGGGAGAGACAACCCACATACTGTGACTATACTGCACTGTTGGTTGGCAAATCTGTGGTTTTGTAACACCAGTTTGGACCACAAGGGCAAATTCAAATGTTTATTAATTCATGGATTTATTCATTCTTCCCTGTCTGTCTGTTGCTTACTGTTTAGGTTTCTGGCATGTAATGCAATGAGGAGTCCCATTTCATAACAGGCTCTTGCATCTTTACTCCGACCCCTGTCTTTGTAGCTTCTGCCTAGCCACATGTATGTCTGGACATGTTCCTCATCTGTGGGGTTTTCCCAGAGCTCCAGAAAGAGGTCCAGTGATCTGTTAAAAGATGATAAATAAATAGTGTACACTTGTACAACTCTCACTACAGTTCACAGAGGCGGTGCGGCGTATGACACGCGTTAATTGACGCCCCAAGCACCAATAGGAAGCAATGTGTCCAGGGAATAATATACAAAGCGCGGATCACGAGACCAAATGCAAATAGTCTCTTGCCTATTGTATATTGTCTATTTTTTATTACTACCTTGCTAATTTAATGATCTGTTAAGATTGTTTTGATAGCAGCAGATCAACAACATAGTTGGAAGCTAGGCTATCATAAGCATTTGATGATAGCCTATAGCATAAGGAGGAAGTGGTAGCTAGGCTAGCCTATAGCATAAGGAGGAAGTGGTAGCTAGGCTATCATAAGCATTTGATGATAGCCTATAGCATAAGGAGGAAGTGGAAGCTAGGCTATCATAAGCATTTGATGATAGCCTATAGCATAAGGAGGAAGGGGAAGCTAGGCTATCATAAGCATTTGATGATAGCCTATAGCATAAGGAGGAAGGGGAAGCTAGGCTATCATAAGCATTTGATGATAGCCTATAGCATAAGGAGGAAGGGGAAAAGAGCTGCTAACGCAGTCGGGACATGCCAAACTTCATATTCTCTCGTGTTTCCAGGCGCGTCAACGCCGTTGCGCCGGTGTGCGGGTTGTACATAGAAAACAATAGGGGGCTATCTTGTCGCGTGTCGCACGGCGCAGGTGTGCGTTGGCAAATTTTTACATTCACATTTTTACATTTACATTTATACATTACATTTCACATTTTTTGTACAATTTTAAGAAAGGACATACATACTAATAATAATAAACAAACTAAAAAGCCCTCATTAAAGGTACACTACTAAATTGTGTTTCTACTCGAAAAAATTTGTTTCTACTTGCCTGTAGTTAAATTTAGATTAATTCTAAATATTTCATTACAATTGTTTGTGGTTTATGCACTAAAGTCATTCACTAAAGTTTGTGGCATGACTGGAGCAAAGTGGTTCGACCGGTTTGTTTCATAACGGTTGTTTTTCCACCATTAATCTTACCTGACTAGAAAGCGTTCAGCCACCCTCGATGCTCCCACATCCAGTGCCAGACAGCCCAGGTTGGCCAGAGCCAGGGCCTGGTTTCTCTGGTTTCCACTCTCTCTGGAGATCCTCAAGGCACAATGAAGATGCCAGCCTGCCTCCCGGATAAGACCCTGCCTCCTGAGGCACGACGCCAGCAGGTTGTGTATCACGCCGCACTGATTGGGACTATCTGTTCCCTGGAATAACACACATTGCAATTACATCATATAACCAAAGTGAATCATAATTAGTACATTTTGTCAACAGCTGAAAAGGCCATACACCAGTTATAGTAAGCAAACAATACACTGTGAGAATATTGCCTTTAGGTATGCTCATATTGACACTTTGAGCCAACTTCAATGAATTATACTGTATTACAGCTGAACTCAACCTATACAGTAGTGAAAATTAAATTTTTTACAGTGTATATACTCATTTACGCATAAATTATTGCCATGTTTAACAGTGGTAATGGTTAATGTACCTGGAGTGATGTGAGCAATGGCTGTAGGATTTTGTGGGCCTTCTCAGCTTGTCCGGACATCACCAGCAGCCACCCCAACAGTACAGACGCCTCAAATCCCTCCTCCTCGTTGATGTGTCCACCAGTCTCCACGGCCTGTTGAGCACAGCTCACCGCTCTATCTAGCGCGCCATACTGCTGGTAGACTGAGGCCAAACCCAGACACAGGTCTCTCTGGGTCTTTAGGTCTTCCCGTTGCTCAGCGACAGCCAGAGCCTGCTGAAGGTAGACCACGATCTGGGCCGGTAGAAGGAAAGCCCCCTCCTTCCAGCGGGGGTTCAGGCGGACAGAATTCCTAACAAAGAGATCTGTACTCTGGAAGGCGTCCGAGATGCTGTGGTCCACCCTTGAGTCCAAGCTGAGGGAAGCCAAGGCCAGGTAAGGCATGTGTTTGCGGTGGTAGAGGCGGCTCAGCAGCCAGTTAAGGTCCACGGGAGCGATGGGCTCGCCTTCCGCCACCGTCAGAGAAAAGGAGAGGAACTGGAGTCGCTCAACGAAGGGCAAAGCGGCATCCGTCTTCCCGAGGAGCAGGAGGACGTTGGAGATGAGGTAGCAGACCCGCGCCTCCAGTTGCTTGTCTCCTTCCACCACAGAGCGCCTGAGGAGCAGATTAAGCAGCTCCATTTCATCCGCAGAGGTAAAGCTGTGGTTGGACAAACAGAGGAGCAGGGCGCTGGCCTTCTTCAGGTAATGCGGCAGTTTGTCTGTCATGCGCTGCTTCAAGTAGATCGACGTGAGGTTGGTGTAGAGAGCGATGAGCAGCGGCAGGTCGGAGAAACTGTCCACACGCACGCCGATAGCCTCCTCGTAATAAACGCGCGCCTGAGGAGAGATTGGGAATAATGGAGCGCAATTTTAAAACTCACTCAGTCAATTAGGACGGCTGTTGATGTGTTTAAGCTTTCTAGCATTCCATTCGGTGTCTCTATCATAGGCTGAAAATGTATCACAGGCAACAGCAAGAAGGAGTGAGTGTTGGCACTGTTTTACATGTGGAGTGTTATGGAAATGTGTTCATCTCGCATGCATTATTAATTAATTCATTCTATTTGGATTTGCCTCTGCAGGATGTACATGCAGTTTGATATGATCACAGATAGGTATGTCCACACACCCAACAGAGTTTTAGACCACCATTGCCAGCCTTCTTCCTTGGCACCCTGTACGTTATGTATATGTGCATACACACTACACACCTGGGAATACTTGAACTTCTTGGCACAAAGTCTCCCTAAAAGAAAGCATGCTCTTCGGTGTGCCCACCCCATGCCTATCTTCTTGGCACTGTCCCGGACAGTCTCAAGGTGGCTCAGCAGGTCGTTTTCACTCTGTTCTTTAAAGGTGGCCCACAGAAAGGAATGCTGCAAGTCGTACAAGTGCGAGTAGCTCTCCTGCAACAACATGGAACAACAGAAACTATTATATGATTGAACCAGGTAGTCTCATTGAGATAAAAATAACATTGTCCAGAGACCTGGACATCATAAAACAACATAATAATAATAATAATAATATATAAATTACATTAAAAATCTGATAGCTGACTCAATTGCAAAATAATGCCCTTCACCTTGTTTTCTTAGAAAACGTTTAGAATGCTAGGACCTTTTGGTTAGCAAATATTTTGCTGACCTGGTAGCCATCGTGGTTGAGCAGGGTCAGCGTGGGGTCACTGAGGTCTGACTCCTTCCCCTCCCAGCTGCACTCCTCTGGGAACAGGTCTTCCTGGCACTCACCCAGCTCTTGGAAGGTGTCCTTCACAGTGATGTACAGAGGCTCTTCCTCGCAGGACCCCATGCTGGGGCTTTGGTAATAAGAGTGACGAGGAGAGGGGTGAGAGAGAGACTGGCGGGAAGTGGAATAGAAAGAGGATATTCCACCGCTTTTGTCAGACATGACACTCCCAGCGCTGGGGGGAATCTTGAGCTCTACGGAAGACAGGAAGAGCGGATCGGGAGACAGCTTGACAACATACACACAGCAAACCTACATTCTAAATATTGAATCAAATAAAGAAATGAACAACATTCATTTATTTATGTATTTTAATATATGCTTTTATGATAATAGGCTGAGCTAGTGAATACTTTTCATCAAAGTGTGAAAGAAATAATATCTATCTATCTATCTATCTATCTATCTATTTTTATGAAATGCATACAACTGTAGCAGAGCACATACTGTAATATGGAAAGTGTGTCTATTATAAGTGAATTGAGGAAATATTAGCTTTTGATATCTGTTGCTGGCTGTAACAATCAGGGACTGTTCACCTTTCAAGCATATAGTGCCTCAAGTTCACAAACAACTCATACCAACTCAGATCATGTTTTATCAAGATTACCTTGTTTTGAACGGTGCCTGATGTACATGAAATCTGACTCATCCAGTCTATCTGGAAGTATACAGGAATAATGTGTGTTTATTCGAGATGGAGAAGGAATTTGTACTGCAAATATTTACAAACATTATCTTTATACAGAGCATGAATGTGCATACTGTAACACTGAACTGAACAGAACTTTAAATAACTTGTGTTTATGAATAAAATACATTACATATGTGCATGAAAAGCATATGTGGATGTAGGGGAATATGTAGAGAACAGCGTGAGCCGATGAAGCTCTGGGGGAGGAGTAGTCTTGTGACTCTCGCAGAGCCAGCCTGTACTGGTGTAAAGTCTGGGACTGCCAATGCATGTCTGGGACATGTCAGTGCATCCTGCATTGACAAGCACAATGACCAACTACATAACTAAATGACCAAGTCAGACTTACAGTACACTGAGGAATTTATTGGAAAACGTATTGATACAAGTCTGGCTGCAGGTCTTGTAAAACAATTAAATCTGTAGGCTACAGTTACTGCTTAAAATTAACAGAAAGACTGAAATTAGTAAATAAAGCACTGCACTGACGTCAAACCGGAATTACGGAAACGCCAATCAAACTCCACTTCCTGAAAGTGTTGTCGAGCTTACAGGGGTATATCTATCAGACGCACAAAGTTGCTTATGTGAGTGATGTTGTGCTGATGGACGGAAGAGGCTGAGACAAGGGGAAGAGAGAATGTGCTCTTTGTATCACAAGCCATGTTTATGTAATGCTGCTTGCATCCACAAGGGGCAATCTCAGACAGAGATCACAGAGTTTAATGTGCCGTTTCCGTACCCATCCTGTAGACAGAGCTAATGTCTGAAGAGAAGAGTCTCTCCAGCAGGCTGCTGTCATTCGTTTCAGCACTACATGGATTAACTTGAGTCAGAGCCTCCCTCTCCTCCTCAGTTAGAAAGACCAATTGGCTGTCCCTGCAAAAATGACACAAAGACCCCATTATAAGGTCAACTCGCTCCTAAGCCTCCTCTCTATGTCACACAGCCACAGGCACGTACAGTGCGTATAATAAGCCACAACTTCCACTAGGTAATCAACAAACAGGAACATGTCTTACAGTGGTATGGTGTGGAATGACTTGATGTTGGCCTTGTGTACGAAGCCAGTGTTCCCTGTTGTCCTGTGTTTTCCTATGAACATGTCCAGGCCTCTCACCAGCAGCCCTTGTATGTCAATAAGGTCTCGTTCCCTCAGCAGGAGCTCCCCTTCTTCCGCTGGACTATAGTCGACCACCGCCATGCATGTACCTGTCACTGCAGGGACCAAGAGCACTGACTTAGCAAGAGATCAAGCAGCGTAGGCTGATTTGCCACTAGCCCACTAAACTTAGTGGGTTAGTGGGCCACTAAAACTAAGGCCCGGAAAACATTAAGAGACCACCGCACGTTCTTTAAAATGTAATAGTATAAATACACTGTAAATGTAAAGAATAACATAATTAAAAAAATTATCTAAACATATCTAAAAATGAATATATTACATGTAAATAAAAAATAGCTGCTGCAGTGGTCTCTTAATTTGTTCCACTGCTGTATTTTATTAAATGATATGAAATCATTTTTTGGACTAGTTTATGCAAACAATATCACGTGCAGTACATGTTAAATAAAATGACCTTACCAATAGGAAATTCAAACTGCTCCTTGTTCGTTGTTGTGCAGGCAGCAAAGCCTGGATACTTCCTCAGGAACCATCTGACCAAGCAGGAAGCAAAGGTTAAATGGGGACACCGGCATATGCCAAGGAAGACCAAACTGAAGCTGCTTACTAAAGCGAATGACATGACACAGTGAAGGACACAAATGCATCACATACTCTAGACCTCATTTAGGCCAGGTTAAGTACTGTAACTTAGGTTATTATTGCAATCAAATTATCGCCTTGTATTACAATTTGATCAGTTTGTGTTTTATTTTATTTTTATAGCGCATTATTTTGTCACTGACAGTGACCACTGTATAGTACAGTATGTACAGTATATATACTGTATGTATACAGTATTGTGTTTTGCTATAAGTTCCTTGAGACCTTGGCTATATGGATATAACCCTTTTAACCCAAAAGCCATGCGCAACCCTTGCTTTCTGTCATGGGGAGTGACTCACTGGTAGAAGGGATATGGCATTGGCTGCACAGCATTGCCTGGTATCAAGCCATGGAGCCCGGTGGAGAGTAAGGTCCCTTCCCACATATTTTCTTGCCCTGTGTCTTTGACCAGCAGCAGGTCGTTCTTCTTGAATGCCAACATGTCCTCGTCGTCCTCGCTTTGGTCATTTCTGGTATAAAGTGTCTTAGCAAAAAAGGACCCTGCGAAAAATGTATATACATTAGTATAGGCAGGCCAGACAGAGATGCACACACGCACACACGCACACACACACACACACACACACACATGCACACATCCATACAAAGTGCTTTTGCATCTCTTGTATTTGCATTGGTTACTGTAAGGTCACTACCCTTAAATGATTAAATATCTACAGTGGCCTTATTCAGTCACAGACACATAATGGATGCAGTGTATATACGCCACCCCATTAAGTTAATGTAATCCTCTGCTGCAATTTGCCAGCATTGCATTCCTATTATGTATTTCCGGAAGCTCTTTGTGTTAAGAGTAATACTTAAGAGAACATGCTAATGGTATGTCCGTAAGTCCTGGACAGGGAGGAACCAGTATACTGTACCGGTATCTAATAATTGACTGAAAGCCAAGTATTAATATTCAGTGACGCCTGGCCTTCCTCATGAATATGCACATTATTAAATTGGCAACATTCTTGGGAAAACAAGAGCTACTGACTGTTCATAAATAACAATCACTCACTGTTGTACTGTAGTGACTGTTTATATAATAAATACTATCATGTGGATTTCTACGTGTAACAATACTTGGATACAATAGGTGAGCAGTTACAATTGGCAATTTGAATATCACTCATGTTTCATTCATTCATAATAGCAAGAAGATAAAACATTTAGCCTTGATAAAAGCATTTATTAGGATACAGGTACATTACTGTGACGACTGAATTACAATATAAGACAGCTCTGACCTTCTTGAAGAAGCAGTTTGAGGTAGAGGGTGGCCAGTTGCTCTTCATCCACTGATACATTGATCTCCAAGTCACTCAGCAGCTCTGAGTTGAGCCAGATGGCCTGGTCACACAAGAAGTTCTCTAAGCACCGAGCCACATAACCTGGAACATGGCATTATAAACCAGTCACTCTATAGACTACTTTATACCAACATTTAAAGCTTTGATTTATATTCGTATTCAGTGTCATCATTCTACAGCCTAGATACGTAATACATAGTCAAATGGAATACTGTTAAACTTCTGTTAAATACCTAAAGCCATGTAAGTAGAAAACTTCCATATTTCTTCTACAGTCTTGAATGTGAGCATGAATCGATCATTCTCCGCGTGAACAGACAACAGACGGGCAGATAAGTCCTGTAATAAAACAATTTCCAGCTGATTAAACAACACATTTTTGAAATGGACAAATACTTTATTGATGAAATCATACTGCTTCAGGTAGTACAACTGCAGAATCATATTTGTATTGTAAAACAAGTCTATTTTCCCTAATAGTAACACACCTTGAAGAGCTGAATAACATCCTGGCTGTTACTCTCCACCACTCTGAGCTGTGTGCGCAGTGCCTCCTGCAGGGCAACATCTGGAACTACAGAGGACCGTCTCCTCCCATTGAACAACAGTGCAATTTCTGCTCACGAGACAATAGAAACATTGTCACTGATGTGAATGGGAGTTACATGTTTTTCTTCTTGAGAGTGCAAGGTCCACAGTAATGTCCTGATATATACTCTGTCAGTACAATATACTGTAGCAGATAAGATACGACTGAATGTAATACTAAAGCATACTTTTATTGCACTCCATTACACTGGCATATGATAAATATGTTATTCTCTAATTATCCTTAATTATGTTGATTTGTTATATGTGTGTATTAATAAACACTTCAACATTATATTAATGCAACCACGGAAAAACTAAATATATAATAGATCCATTAAGCAAATTACTGGTATATCGAGAAACAAAATAGTCACACATTTGTGGGTGGGGGAATATTCTAAGTGAGCTCATATTTCACAGTGTTGCTTTGTGAGCAAAACTTTGTGCCCAGAGGAATACCAAAGCATCGGAGTGGACTAAGCGTAGCCATTACAATCCATTTGAGAGGAAGACACTCAAGCACCTGGGCCCATATACGGTATAACTTAAATGCTGAGTAGGTAAATATGGGGAATGCTTTATGAACAGTACAGTATATTAGATAATTTAATATTAATTTCACATACCTAGCCTTAACGTAAAACAGCTAGTCTGACACTATACAGACATAACATTAGTTATTCCCTGTCACTTTAAATTACCTGTAAACCCAGACAGGTGCTTTTAGTGAATTTATGTGATTGCACCACTTGCCAGTTTGTTGATATAACAAACCAATGATGTAGAGGTCAACTAACTGCAGATTCAAATGTTTTATCAATCACAAAAGAATGTCATAATACTGCACATTTTTTATATCACGTCTTTGTGTATTTCAACTTAGTTAATTCAGAATAAAGCAACAAAAATGGTGCAGTGCAAAATAATACATTGTCATAGGAAGCACAACAAAACCAATGCATGTTTGATTGTACTGTGGTATTGCTTGTACTGAAAATGTCAGCTGTGTCGGGTGAGTTTCTCAATACTGAAAATGTCTGTGAAATAGTATCGCTGTTTCACAGCCGTAGGAAAGTACATTCAAATTAGGCCTGTGGTTGAACTGGTACCTGACGAGAACTTCTCGCCCAATCCCAGCGACACGATACTTCCTTTCTGGAAGGGTTCTTTCTTCTTCCAGTAGCTCTCTGGTTCTGTTTCACCACTCCCTGTTTCCAGTCCGGGAGCCTCCCCCTTCTCCTCCCCTAACCGTACGAGGAGGAAAGACAACCATACAATTGATCACTGTGTCAAAGCAAGTGCATCATTTGTTATGAGGAATCATTACTGGAACTAGACTGGAACCCAGATGATATATGCACAACGACTGCATTGCTATTCTATAATGCTGAGGTCTTCAACGTTTTAGCTGATAGAAACATGGCACCCTATCATATATGGTATAAAATATATAGTTGCCGGGCCAACAATGTGTAGGGCGGCTAATAGTGCTATGTATAAAAGTAGGTCACAAACTTCATTAAACTAATTATTGACAGATTATATCATAGGTTGTGTGTATATTTTCTGACATTTAAATTTTTGGATTAAAATAAATTGAGATTAAATCATTTGGAGGACCCTCTGCAGTACCTCTGAGGACCAACTAGGGGTCCCGGACCCCCTGTTGAAGACCTCTGCTATAATGATTATACATTAATGCTCTAGTCTACTGTACTGCATGTAAAAAGAGACACGTCCATTGGATTATACAGTAGTGCACCACAGAAACCCACATTTCAGCCCCAGCTCAAACATGATGAAGCAAAAGTGTCTATATAAGTGTACAGGCCTCTGCAAGTGGAGGGGGATGTGTGGGTTAATGCTGAGTTACTGTAAGGCACAGAGGTAATTCCATGCAGACACAAGCATGTCCCGAATAGACAGGCTCCATATAGAGTTGAGTAAATCAGGTTAGCTTCCATCCATTTGTAAACCTGATCCTGATCATATTTTAAGATATCATCCAGCTAGGCTTACATAACAGAGTGCAACGTAAAGGGAGTTCAAAGAGCAGGCTTTCCCTTGAATGATTCCATTGTGCAGGAGGAGGATGTCCCAGGCACTTCCACTGTTTATTACTGGCCTCTAAAATGACCCTTGTGACGCAGTTTGGTCTCTAAACCAATACAAAAATGGCAAGGTGGCACTTTTACAGTATTTCATAAATGTTCGTTATTCCACTTCCCAAGCTCCGCTGGCTGCACCACGCGCTATACCTTGGGTCATGATGTCATTTCCTGAGAAGTGTTCATGGGCTCCTCCTAGACTGTATGGTGGTTCCCTCCAGAGAGCATCCAGTTCAGCGGGAGAAATGTCTGTAAAGGAGAGAGGAGATCAGAGCACAACACGATCACGTTGTCCTGTCATTGTTCTTCTCAACACAAAGGGCAAAAGCGTGCATGCATAACGAATACGTTTTTCCATACACATACAGTAGGTAGGCCCATAATGGGTGAGGGGAGGGAGTCAGTGAGGCTCACTGGGGACAAACAGTAGGTGTGGTGTAGCCCTGGTACGAAGACGCAGGTTAGTGCGAGAGTTAACGGTGTGTGCGTGTGGGGTACTGTAGCCCACACAAAGGCCCAACACAGTTGCATCGAAATCAGCACTGGCCCAGCCCAGAGCCATGGAAAGAGAGAGTTACGCCAACGGAAGTTCGAAATTGTCAACGGTCACATGGTTCATGGAGAGGCGAAACCTATGGCAAAATGTTTCCCGGAAATACTTCCCGGGCAGTTTGACTATTTATATACAGATATAAAACTGCATCATTTGTTGGTAATTAGTATAATAAATGCACCGATTTACATTTAAAATAAAATGTATAGGGTGCTTTTAGTATTTAGGCTAACTTCCGGGAATTATTCTGAGGCTCCACGATCATTGCTGTGAAAAAGGCGGTCCCTTGGAGTTAACGGAGATGGAACGACTCTCTCTTTGCATGGCTCTGGCCCAGCCCATAGACAGAAACAGGGGACACACAGTACCAAGTCAGCCCAGCCTCACACTGCTAACACACATCTAATTTATTACACACACATTGTTAGGTGTAGCACCGCACGCACAACTACAATTTCTCCAAAACATGCTCATGCTTTGTCAGTGACGGAACACAACTCAGCCCTAGTATATCAAATATACAACATAACATAGACTGTTCGGCTCCACCCTGCAGTAATAGTATCCACAACAACACACGGGCAGCACAGTCGGCATGAGCAGGTGCTACCGTACCTTCACAGCACAAAAGCAGTCAGGTTGGCGTGTTAGCAACACGTACAGGCTTTACTACAGTACCTTCATGGCTAGGTCCGTTACCCATGCTATAGATCTAACAGCACAGCACTGTCTACCTGAGAGCACCAGCGTTTCTCATGACCATTTACTGTACTGCAGCAGGCAGATGAAGCAGGCTAGGACTGACCTGTGAATGAGGACAGGCAGACTTTGATAAGGGGTCCACAACAGCAGGAGTTAAGAAGCGGTCTGCAGCAACAAGAAGCCATGTGGCTCAGGAGCTGGGAGCTCCCAGAGACCAAGCTATCCACTCTGTTATATCTGTCTTTCTTTCTCTACCACTCTTTCTCTCTCTACCGCTCTCTCTCTCTCTCTCTCTCTGTCCCAGCAAAGGATAAGCCCCTGCTTCCTTTCCTTTCAACGTATTCCCCTTCCTGTCCACTCTGCAGTCTCTTGTTCTGCATCTAATGCATCTGTGCATCTGCCTGTTCTATCCTGTGTAATCAAGCCTCTCTCTCTCTCTCTCTCTCTCTCTCTCTCTCTCTCTCTCAGTCTCATTCTTTGTAATCCTTCTGTCCTGCGCTGTCTCCATCACCCCCCTTCCACCAGCCAGCCAGCCAGCCTCTCTCTCTATCTCTCTCCCTCTCTCTCTTCAGTAGCTGCCCAGCGTAAATGCACAAAGCACTCTCTGCTATTGATGTGTGTGTGTGCGTGTGTGTGTGTGTGTGTGTGTGTGTGTGTGTTGGGGGGGGGTTAGAGGGGCAGGACTCACAGAGAATTGTCTTATTTGTTGTGGAGTGTGGGTGTCAGTGAAAATATGCATAGTATGTCTGCCATAAAACAATATGTGTTTGTGATGGTGTTCGTCTATTTTGTTTATTTCTCTAGTGTGTGTGTACTGTGCTATGGTATTTCAAGGTACAGTAGCGTGACCTCTGCACCAACGTCAAGGTCACACTGCCAGAGTTGCATATGGCATGTACATCAAGGATCATATTATTTCTAAACAATTGAACCCTTTGACATTGAATGGGTCACAGCTAGCTGAAATAACATCATGCCACTGGGACGACATCATCCTTATCTAGAGTAGGAGGTCACCATGGAGAGCTAATGCAGTGAGATGAGGCATGTGATTGCATCAAGAGGCTCTGTGGAAGATTTGATTGGTCATGGATTCAGATGTTGCATGTACTGTACACATAGGTGTCAAATGTACACAAAGTTATTGCTTAAGTACAGATACTTGTGTAAAAAGACTCTGGTAAAAGCAAAAATACCGATTAAACTTCTGCACTCAATTAGACTTAAAACAGTACAGGCTCTGAAATGTTTTGAAAAGCAAAAAGTAGAAATTGTGTAACAATGACATTTGTACCAGCTGTTTCAGGGCAAAAGCTAACTGAACCTTGACAGGACATTATATTGTATTATTAAGACATTAATAGACCAACCACAGCTGCTTCCCATTGTATCCTACTCTCAGAGATGGATCAGGCATGCCAAAATATTATTTCCTAAGTGTATTGCCTTAGATGTCATTCTATGTAATGTAGATGAGAACCTGTGGCTAAATGCACAAGATAGAGTTGACTAGCATTGCTACTAAATATGATTTATACATACCGTAGTTGCCAGATTCACCACTTTTGTCACTCTCTTATTCTGGCCTATTCTGGTAAAGCTGAATGAATTACAGTAGCCATACTGTGGAGCTCATGGGCACTTATTTATTTTTCCTTCTCTCATTTATAATAGCTAATGCTGGTAAATCTTAATGCATTACAGTTACCATACTGTGGAGCTCATGGTTTCCCTAATATGAGCTGAAAGACACATTCTTGTCTGATTCGTCATGTTATGTAATTTACATATGCAACAATAAGCCTACCAGGGATACTGTAGTATTCTGTTTTTATTAATTTTCTTTAGGTTTGAAATTGATCTTGATGATATTGGGAAGGCACTCAATTATGCAAAACAAATAAACATTTCCAAATTGTATTTATAACACATTAACATTAAAGTAACTAGCCTGTTATTAAATTGTTATGATTAGAAAGTACAGATATTGTGTTAAAATATAAGGAGTAAAAGTAAAAAGTGCTCAGAAAAATAAATACTGAGTAAAGTACACCTGAAAAATCTACTTAAGTACAGTACACTTAACTACTTCTTGTACAGAATAATACTGTTTCGTAATATGTTTGCTCTTGGTGTTCAGGGTTAGAACACCTACAGTTACTTATAAGCATACTAACTAATGGTTAAACTAACTAACTGAATAATGGGTCACTTAACAGGTTAGCGACCCATTCAGAACCAAGCAACTACAGTACTGCAGTCACACAGGCCAATTGAGAACCCTATACTTAATACACAGACCTAGCACCCTGGACCAATCACTGATGACTGCAGCTGATATTGTAATTCTGGGAATGTCAAGAGAAAGACATTATATTCTAAGAAGAACAAATGGAAAGGCATTCATGAGTATTGTAATCATTACTATTGCTTAATGCAGTGGTATGCGTTACAGTGACATGTTTTTACTATAAATAAAAATGCTAGTGACAGAATTTTCTATTTAATGACAAATAATGAGGCATTACAGATTCAAAATGAAATATAACCTGAATGTCCAGTATGTCTACATTCTTTAAATGAAGATCGCCACTGTATCTGTTCCTCGAGTGTTTTACATTGAAGCAAAGTACAACAAACATACTGTCAGTACAGTTAAAACATGGCATTGTGAGACTAGACTATATATTCACACTAAGATACCTGCCATTGTGTGTAATCGTGATCACAGCACACTAAGAAGTGAGCAGCATGTAGCTACTCTGTGATGTGCTGGTAATATCCTCGGCTCAGAGATGAAAGTCTGGCAATAAGAAAATAATTTGTTTAAATGTCGTTCAATTGGTCATGATTGAATCTTGTGAGGCCAAAATCTGTCATGCTGAAGGCGTGCCAGGGCATATCTTGCCACTCTTTATACACAGGTCTCTTGTGTTTAACTGTTTCTCAGTTTGGTAGATTCTGTCTAATCTAATAGCCTCAGTGCTCAAGGCTGGAATGTCTAGTCACAAGATAGTCCTTTGTCAGCACGACAAACTGCAAACAGCAACAGTCTGTAATAAACAGTTGGAGTTCACTACAGTGTGTTTAGCCTAAGTGTATATTGCTGTGGTGGCAAAGCTTTTCCCCTTCAAAATATATTATTATGCACACTTTAGCATGACATTGATTTAACAGCTATAACATGAGGCCACATAACTACTGTACATATTGTAATACAAAGACTACTACCAGGTTGTTAGGCAAAAGGATAATGTTCACAACAATGCCCTGACTACCATTCCACTGACAATGACAATAACACACACACAATATTCTTAATATATATATATAATATTTGAATAAGCACATGACAATACAATCCAGTTATTTCTAAACTGATTACAAACATAAATTGTTTGAAGTGTGCATGTGGGTTAGGCTTGTCAGAGGGGGGCATGTTGAGTAGTAATATGAGACAGGGATAACAGATTCTAAATTTAGACTAGCCCCCAGTTAACTCACTTACTGTCACTGTGTCTGGGACCAAGCTCGCTGCATGCTGTTGATTATTGAAAGTTATTATTGAACTTAGACAACACAGAACACTACAGTGAACAGCAGTTTACTACAGTAAATTGTTTTGCTCTTCAACATGCAATGTGGCCACACAAAGCACTCCCACGTGAGGTATTCAGTGCTGAGCAACAACGCCTACGATATATGTCACTCACTGTCACTCATTTCTGACCAAACTGGACTTTGCACTGAAAGTTCAATAGCAAACCCAAATGTGTGTATGGGATTGTAAAAATAATCAGAGGCTACAGTGTTCTGTAAAACATTAGGAAGAAGCTGCACTTACCGCTTTCCTGCGGCTGAATCCCTTCTTTCACTTCATTCCTCATGCGTTTGGCAGAATGTCTGCTTGTGCGTGTCTGTGTGTGTGTTCAGAGTTTAACATAGTTTGGCTCATTGCTGCTTTAATAACTAACGTGTGCACTGTATCTAATGTATGTGTCTGCGCGCGTGTGCTTGTGTGTGTGTGCATGGGATAGCCGCGGAGGCTATCCCAGTCGGCATGTGAATGACATAGGAGGTTGTGACTCCTCCCCTCCCTTTCTATGAGACATGGGAACTACTCCCCTCTGGGCTCCTCTTTCTCCTCGGCCACTCATTCTTACTCTCACCTCTCCTCATTTAAGTGTGAATTAACGATATGGTAACACACGTTTCTAGCACTGCAAAACAAACACCGCACATTATTTATAACTCAAATGAATCCGTTCTCATCCTTGCCATAAATAGCAACACACTTTAAGAAAACCTGTTATTATTTCCTCATTCACAAGCACCTGTCCTACCAGTTTTTTATTCAGAACACTATATGTGTCAGTGGAGAACAATGTGCAACATGTATGCTATAACTGGTCTTTCCTAGGTCAAAGATACCTGTTTTCCTTTCCAAGGTGTGTTACCATGCATGTCATTCAGCGTCATCATTCCTCTCATAGTAGTGACTGTGTACAGTGTAAGCACAGCAAAAACGCACACAGGAACACACACAAGTAGTGGAATAACAAAGTAACAAGTGAGTGAGCAATGTATACACCTTACAACAAGCCTACGGCCCACTTATTTTGCTATAATACTACATAGTATGTCTGTATCATGGCATATTTTAGCAGAAGAGAATGCAGGTGGTATCTTCTCTATCTATCTAACTATCTTTGTCATGCCCATCTCTACCTGCTGATCATTGAGGGCTGGTGGCACTTTTGTTTCATGTCTTTTTCACTGCTTGGTTAAATATAAACTGGAAGTGATTGTTTATCAGTTCCCAGTGCAGCATGACAAAGTCACCCTGAACACATAAGCCCCGGCTACTTGAGATCACACGATTAGCTACGCAAGGCAGGGACCATTTACAGTAGGCTGCTCTGCGTGCATTTTTATAGTGTGTGTGTATTAAATAGCAACGCTGCACTTGTAAATACACATAGGAATGGGTAGATATAGTAAGCATAACTAATGAGTTCTGTGTGTGTGGGTGTGCGTGTGCGTGTGTGTGTGTGTGTGTGTGTGCGTGTGCGTGTGCGTGTGTGTGTGTGTTTGTGTGTGTGTGTGTGTGTGTGTGTCTATATAGGCTATGCGGATGGACAAAAGGCATGTATTGTATGGCTTAGTGAAGAATGCTGCATAGCGTTGATCAGTTGCAGTGATAGCAGATCATGGCCTCAGTGTGATAGCCACACAATACACACAAACATGGTTTCATTGCGAACACATTCTGACAGACGAGGTAGAACAATACGGCGATCAATTAAGCCCTTTCCCAGTGGCAAGGGCCACTAATGAAGGTTTCATGATCATCTGTCAATGAACAGGCCATACAAACAGCCATTGTTTGTTTTAATTGTTGGCAACTGTGTTAATAGCTTTGCATTGACCAGAATCCTGTCCTGTGTTACCATAACAACACTAGGGTGATGCCACACCCCAGTGGATAGCCCCATCAATAACAGCTTTCAGGGTATGTTTGCCTTTACTGATGTTTGGGGGACCACTGGCGCACACAGGCGCCTTACTGTACCAGTAGACAGGGAAGAACTTCTGGTGACCTGATGGCCCCGCTGCCTGTTTTGCATTCAGTGCTCAGGAACGCAGCTTCCTGTTTTTCTGCTCTGTCAGTTCGGGGGACAAAAAAAATAAAAAAAGGACATGCTCACAAGCATGTGCAGCATACAACGCACGCTAGGCCCAGAACACCCCCCCACACACACACACACACACAAACACACACACACACACACACACGCACACCTACACACAGCTAAATACAATACATTAAATGTGTGCTTACAGTAAATGGCTGCAATGCTCATCATAAAAACATCACACTAATCATCACAGTGATAAAAGCCCCTGCATTACAATGCAGTAATGCCATTAGGCCTACTGTACCATAATACTACTAATTCTATTTCACTCTCTGTATACCCAGACCCAGATAATACCTCAATAATGTATTAATGATATCTGTCCATCAGCTGTAGCTGCAGTTCTATTTTGGTGACAAAATGGCTGTGCATTCCGACAGCAGTCTGTTTCAGATGGTCACACAGCGATACAATAAATGGGTGTGGGGGAGTACTTACAGTAGATGAACAGTCAGAAAGAAAATGTCTTCTCACTCCATAGAGCTCCTACATGGAGAGTGTGTAGGAGAGAAAGGCGCCTCGCATCCCTCTATTGTCCAGTTTCCTTCAAGTCTCAGAATCATGGTTTTATTTTCACACAGTTCAACACCTGCCTCTAATAAAACCCCCATCCCTCCCACACGCACACAGACACACACACCAAACACATCAGCACACCCTGATATTGGTTCTCCGTAAGTCTACAATTTGTTTCACGTTGGAGGGGAAGTACTTTAAATCACTTTGTAAAACAATTGGTAGAATAGTCCATGATTTAGAGAGTTAGAGCGTGCACTACGAGGAATGACCACTAGATAGCACTGCATACACGTAAAATGTTCTGAGCGAAACTGAACATCAAATTCTATATAAGATAAATATTTCTTAGTTATTAGGTTAGTATTAGCCTAGGCTACGGTTGATTGTAGGCTATAACATCAACCCATCGTAGCCTTATAATGGAATATAGAGGTTTGGTAAATCAATATAAACACTTGTTTTTATGTTAGACTACTGTAGACTATTTAAATAATAGTAGGCCTATTACTGTATATGTAGCCTATTTCCTGTGCTTATCTGGCATGATGACTGTGAACAACTTTACAGTTCGACTAAGATTAAACTCAAATAAATCTGTAATATCCTAATAATCCAATTACATCATTTGTTTACGATGACTTTCCAGGAGAGGGCGACGTCCTAACAGTTTTAGAGGTTACAGAGAGTATACAAGCCCAGCCCTGATGTAAGCCTGTGCGTCCTGACACTTGTGCTCATCTATCCTCTTCTCGGTACAACAAAACAACAACAGAAAATCAGTTCTGTCGCTCGCGTCTCACTGAACTACGCGAGGGTGACGTCGCCTGACCCAGGATGGAAACAGGCAACTAGAGAGCCAACCCCCACCATCCAGCACGGTGACAGCACAGAACCAGGGAGACCACAGTGGAGCTGTTATCAGACAGTGGATAATGTATAAGTGGAAAGGTACTGAGCAACATTGTATGGACATTTGCGTCAGTTTTCTGTGAACCACAATCTAATCGAGTAACAAACAGTTAATGCATTTCATTGGGTGCATAATCGTTCGTCCAGTGCCCCTATTTCTTCTTAAAAACTGATTTTGAACTAGGTTTGCAGAGATGCACTGAGTGGGAAGCTTCGTTCATTGGATTACCGTTTATCCTTACAGTTTTCAAGTAACAAAGTTACAAGTTCTTGATGGGATTATTTTGGAGGAAGCGCCTTTGTTTTGGATAAGAATCGTTGGGCATCATGAGTTCCAGTGGTAAGTCCATCCTTGTGCGCGTCCTGCTCGTGCTCCGTCTATACTCCTTGCTTGAAGCGCAATTGGACGATGTAACCTAGTATATTGTGTATTATATACAAATAAATAAAAATACTATACATAACAGCTGACCTTTTATAGACGATCATTTCAAAATGTTAAGTAATGGTACTCATATATTACAAATACTCAATAACAAACACGATTTGAGTGTAGAAAATGAAGGCAACATTGGCAATATTGGCAATTTTACATATATTACACATTTGGCTATCTTATATTGTCTTCATTGTGTCCGTTGAGCCTGAAGAACATGTTGCAACATGCTCTTTTATAAGTGATTGTATTTTATGGATGTATTGTTTTTTTTTATGATTAGGGGGGACAAGACCACTAAGTATATCTCAGGTCACAGTATTTGGTTGGATTTTGCATTTTGGGATTCCTGCTCTTAACAGCTGTTGCTGCTGGTATCCCCATGTGCATTATCCAGTTCAGAGCCTTGATAAAAATAAAAATTGTATCACATTTTTATCATATTACCAGAATTTGCTTCTGGTAATCCCTTTCATCTCCTTATTCCTGACTTTGCAGCTATTATAACCCCCTAGCAGAGGACACCCAAGTCTGACCTGGCTGTTGTTGTATGTAGTTGTAGATGTAGTATGTAAATGTAGTTGACTGGTTGTGTATTCGGGTGGATCCGATGCTTTCTAATATGACCAATGCATCTCCCATCAGTAGCTGAAAGTGAAAACAGTCAAACAGAGTGCTGTTGCAGTTCAGACCCCAGACCAGCTGATTATCTTGTGTCCCAGCAGATGCTGACAATAAACCACCTTCATGTCAGGTCATACTGTGACCCTGATCCTCTGTCATCTGAATCAGGGCTTTGCTTCCCGGGGACGATCAGCTGACGATCGGCTTCACATTTTGTTCCTTGTCAACGTCTGTGTGGGCTGAATCAGTTGGATAGTCACAAGACTGGTGGGATCCCTTTGGCCCGGAGAGACGTGCAGATTGCACACTGGTTGCACTGTTAGTAGAGTACGCCACACTAACTACTTTGTGAGGGTCAGAGAATTCTCCGTTGTACTTGACTGTAATGCCTTGTCATGCTGTCATATTTAACTGCACATACTGTGCTAACTTACCCAGGGGGTTGAAACATAACGTCCTGTGTTTATCCATATATGAACCACACTAACAACAAGCCATGACAGTCAACCAGTGGAGCGGTATGAAATATTCAGACACCCTCCTATCCCTTTGATCGGCACTAAGGGCACTGTTTCAATAACCCCCCTTGGCTGGCTGGCTGGCTGTGTTCAGCGCTCAACCCACGTCTCTTCAGGAGGATATTTAGCATTCCTTTGTTGAGCTTCTCCATTCCTGCCTCAGCTGTCACTTGCTTCAGGCACATGTGCGGGCGCACGCACTCACTCACATGCATGCGTGCACACGCACACACACACGCGTAAGGTAACATCTTATAGATAAAAGTAATAGTGTGTGTGTGTGTGTGTGTGTGTGTTATCGTGTGTCAGATGGTGGTGTGACATGTGTCAGTATACTCGGGTGAAAAAACTCAGCAGGCACAACAGCTCCTCCATTCCTCTCCTCTCCTCTCCTCTCCTCTCCTCTCCACTCCTCTGACCCCCCTCCCCCCTCCTCTCCTCCCCTCTCCTCCCTAACCTATGCTCTCCCATTTCATCTATGGTGTGGTTGTGAGTGGGCATGTTCGGGCTTTGCCATGCTGTCTTCTACTACATTAGGTGTGATAGCCCATATGCCACATATACACACAGCTCTGAAATCCTGTAGGCTTTCTGTCTCTCAGGGTCACTGAGAGGCAGTGTGTGCGTGTGTGTGTGCGTGCGCATGTTTGTGCGTGTGTGTCTGTGTGCCGGTTAGTCCTTTTTTCTGCCTGGTTGGCAGCCGGTGAGTATAACCGGTTAATTTCTAGTCGGAAACACTATTCAGCTGTGCACCAAGCAGGTGCACACACAGACGGAGACGCATGTTCACTCGTTGAAACATTGGTACATGCTACTGCATGATAATTCTCATAGGGACACAATGAAAATAGAAACTTAATGAATTAGGCTATTTGTAGTTTACTTGCACATTTATTTAATTTATTTTTATTATTCATTTATATTGTATCAATAGTTAGCCAGGACACGTGTTGATGATCAATAAACTGATCATGGAGCCCAGGAACTCAAGGGAGCCTGCTGAACCATACATCACTAGCCACTCTGACACCGTATTAGTCTCTCCCTCTCCCTCTGCCTCTCTTTCCCTCTCTCTCTCTCTCTCTCTCTCTCTCTCTCTCTCTGTCTCTCCCAAAATGGATGACTTGGTTATGTTCAATAATATATGGTGACATTTTGTTCTCGGGTGTGAGTTCACACTATATGTCTGTTTGATTTTGTCAGACTGATTTGCATCTATGATTTTACTGTAATGTACAGTCTATTAGTCTACATGTAAAATGGTTACAGAAGAGTGTCCATGGCCTGTTTTGATCTTCTGCAGATAGAGGATTTGAACATCAAGCTACTGTATAGGGCGAGAGCTTCAGAGTCCCACTTTCCTTTTTCATCTAGTGGCCAGTCCAAACCTCCACCAAACACCATTCATCACTTCCATTACCAGAAACCTCACACACTTCCGCACTGCCTGAAACCTCACACACTTCCGCCGCACAGTGAACAAAGAGGGGGTATTAGATAGACAGACAGACAGACAGACAAACCGATAGACCGATAGATAGATAGATAGATAGATAGATAGATAGATATTATGTCTTATTACACAAAGGGCAGCAATACACTGTCTAGTCAATGCACAGCACAGTGATCTGTTTTACAGTACATGTCCTTGGGGAAAAGGACTTGAATTATTCAGCTTTTCATTTCAGATCTAAGTTTTTCTTATATTATAATTGGAACGAGCGCAGTCAATGCTGGAGCCATTCAACACAAAGCTTCTCCACAGATGCTGTGGTCAGTGAGCATTCTCTGTCCAGCTTGTTCTCAGAGTGGCCTTGGGCTCTGGCTACTGTACTTGATGGAGGCTGCCGGGAAAGTCTTCACCTCTCTCTCTCTCTCTCTCTCTCTCTCTCTCTCTTTCTCTCACACCATAGAATTACAGCATGCGTGTGTGATGTCATTGGACACTCCATCATCCATGGTCCTGACAGAGAGACAAAGGAAAGAGGGTGGAAGGATTTCAGGAGGCAGGGGGTGGTGGTGATCAATGGATATATACATATATATACACACTAGGGGGATGATACCAATGGGGATACTAATTCTGTTATTTTAGAACCATGTGGCATTTTGGCATTGGTAGTATCTTAAATATTTTAAATATTCTAAATATTTTATTAAATATGAGAAATAAAGGAGTGCATATGGTCTTAAGACACACATGAACCTAATGCCTTTAATTACTTACACCATTACTACTGCAGCACGATGGCCTTCTCTCCATTGTTTGTTTTACCCCTCCCCCGTTGATCGGCCAGCCAGAGAGAGAGAGAGAGAGAGAGAGAGAGAGAGAGAGAGAGAGAGAGAGAGAGAGAGAGAGAGAGAGGGGCAGTCACCTGTAATCTCTCAGCATGCTGTTTGACAGAGCTCCCAGAATGCACTTCTATGGGGTTCAGGGATCAGCAGGAGAAATAGCAAGATTCCCCCCATCTCCTCCTCCCAGTACACTGACCTTCCCTGACCCTCGGTTGGGCACTCATTGCCTGTCTGCCGGGGGCCAGAGCCCCAAGACACCCATGCCGATGAGCAGCAGTCAGCATGTGTAGCTATAGAGCCTGTGCACTGGTATGCTGTAGCTATCATTAGAAAGACATGACTCAATACATGAGCACTGGGGAGGATGGAGACCAAGGGAAGGGCTCCATAATGGGCTCACGCAGGAAAGGCTTGGCTGCCTTTTTGTGGGTGTGTAGTACACACATAGACACTATCGGATACAGTTACATCATCATTACAGCTCCCGTGGGCTGTCCACCTGCACAAATAGAGAGTGGCGTCTGGACACACAACCAACAATTACTATCATCCATTGCTGTAACACAACTACAACAAATGACTCCTTAACGAGAAACAATGCATGTGTGAAACTGTCTGTCT